>MU224267.1:3389661-3401372 GCA_018584345.1 Thuja plicata
TTTTTATTTTTATTTTTTCTCTTTTAAATTAAATAAGGCTCAAACCTTAGGAAATATTGAATTGATTATGATTTGATCAAGGAAATTGATATAATTGATCTTGTTGATATTTGAAAATATTGATTCAAGAATTTGATAAATTCAGAAATGGGGCCCAAAGTCTAGGTGACCATTTTAGGGTGTATACACTAAGAAACAAGAATAGAAAGAGGATCCTTTGGGTCCTAAAAAATGATGTGTCTGATTTTGAAAATCTTGCAATATTTTTAGAAACAACGCAAGAAGCCCTAGGAGAATAGGATATAGTAGAGGATTTGTTACAGTAAATGTTTGGGGGCTTAGATAGAGATGGGGATAACCAAGGGGAATCTCAAAACTTAAGAAGTGGATCAAGGTGAGAATGTGGAAATAGGGGTAGAAATAGGGACAAGAAATGAAGCTCAAGAGACTATCGTAGGGGTTGAAAGGAAAACATCTAGAGAAGAGGAAGCCTAAGCCATAAATGAATAAGATAGTAGAGAAGAAGAACAAGAAGTGGGAAAGGAGACAAAGAAAGAGAAAGATAAGATTTGGCCTAGATAGGAGGAGAAAGAATAATCTTCTCCCTCTGGTCAATTTGTTATACCTCCACCAAAATAGGTCTCATTATCATCGCAACCAAAAGAAGAGGTGGTGGATAAAAGAATTATTTCAAATTGAAACTTATCAAACCCTCACTTCCAACACTACACCCACTTGGATTACTAGGTACATTCAGCCTAGGAAGATAGCATATAAGGAGATTGAAGCTCAAGATCTCTCAATAGTGAGTAAGGTGTTCCATGAAGGATAACCCAACCAAAGGAAAGCTCAGAGAATAGTATATGTGGATAAAGATACAAGGGGCCATTGGAGGGTGTAGGTGGTATTTTTTTATAGAGATAAATCATTGGAGGATGTCACTCCTAAAGAATTCACATTGGAGGAAGTGGATTTAGGTCCACCTACTCAAGAAGGGGAGAAGGCATTAATGACCATATCAGTCACTTCCCTCTTGAAGAGGATGCACAGTGATGAGATGAAAAAAAGGGACTTGGAAATCCATGTCAAGGACTTAAAGGAATACATATCACACCTTGTGGTACCCATTGATCTTTCCAATCCACATGTATTTTAATGGGAAGCTTTCAAGGCCGGAACACAACCTTCTCAAATGATCCAAATTTTCAAAGCTTGTAATGAATGGAGGCAAGAAATTGAGCAACTAATGAAAGAGATAATAAGAGGATTATTGATTCATTATCAGACCATGTTTAAATAGTTAACTACTTTGAATAGCATGCTTTCTAATGATGAGGATACATGTATTGAAGAAATTTCTTTGATGAGAGAGTATTTCCTCCCAATTTTGAAGATAATGAAAAAGGCCAGTGTAAAAAAGTGTTTGGAGGCTACCATTTTTGAAGCAAAAGAGATAAATCAACCAGTTGTAAGGTCTAGGACTATCAAGCTAGTTTTAAAGGATTACAAGAAAAATAAGGATCTTATTTTGAAGAAAGGAAATATTGTAACGCCACTCATGTAGTGAGTTGGAGAAATCATAGAGGCTCTTTCTTAAACCTTCTTTCAGGATGAAGGAAAGGAAATGATGCATAACATTGATGATGTCATTCAAGAATTCAAAGGGAAATTATAGAATTAAAGAACCAAGGAGGATATTGATTGGATGAGTGAGTTGAAGTACAAACTATAAAATATGAAGAAATAGTTTCTCCAGTTCGAACGAGCAAGAAAGAAACTCAAAAAATTTCACAAACATCAGTAATCTTAGTTGGCATACATGAAAGTTCCTAAAATAACTGATGTTAATAAAGAAATCCAATCATTTAATCAATTATTCTCTGAACTCGTGGAACACTTATAAAAAGTAAAATACATTAGGATGAGTGTTTGCATATTTTGAATTTCAGATAGAAAGTAAAAAACACATGGATGGAATGGCCACATTTTCCTGGCAAGTGATAGTTTTGTGACATGGAATCTCCTCTTGGATTCATGTTTTTGTGTCTTCTGTATTCCATGAGTTTGAGTTAATCAAAAGGATCAACCTTCTCATGTTCAAACTCAAGGGATCAACTGAAATAATGAATCTGGATCTCCACATTTTGTTGTTGTTCAAGCTGGAGTCAAACCCAAAACTTTAAGGCATGTTTTAGCTTGAATAGAGATCCTTTTGATTTGTAAACACATGGAAATAAAATTCAGTCCATAATTTAATAGTTTAGAAGTGATTTTAGCATGTTAATTTTTAGTTTTAATTTTGTTGCGCCCAGAAATAATGCCCAAAAACCCTAGTTACAGGTTTGGAATTTTAGAGATTGTAAAATCTATTTAAACCCAGTTTTGTTAGGTAATAAGGGCTGAGATATTTTCATTATAAATATATATACATTAGGTGTTGCAATCTCACTGTGTTTAGCTACTTGTTTTGTGAGTTTGAATACAAATTTCTAATTCAAGAGTCTTTTGTGTATTCATTCAAATTTTACTCCATCGTTAAATTAGTCAATATTAGCTATGAGATGCTTTCTTGTGGTGACAGATAACTATTTTTGATCAACCTCTTCATGTTATAAAGAATGAATTTATCTTAGTGTATATAAGAAAATGGTGAGAAATTCTAAGATGTAGATCACTCATCAAGATCTTGCATACATTGGAATACAAACCCACCCTTAAGAAAAATATCATTAGCGCATCCAAAAGAAGGAAGGGTGCTAATGAAAGATCCATGAACACGGGGGTTTGGATTCCTAAGAGGATAAATGTGATATGATAAAGTATGAAGGATAGATCTGATCTAATAAAGTAAGTGTAAAGGAAAAGAAGGAAGAATAAATTCACCTGGAAATGAGATGGAGAAGATGGTACTTTGAATCTGAATTTGATTGTTGTCAAAATCTTGAATTTTTTTGTAACTTGAGATCTCGAAGGTAGGGACCTATATTTCTTTGCACCTAAAATCTCACTAAAAATGGTAGGGAAAAGTTGACTTTTGGGGAGCAATTCAACTAGTTGACTTGTTTCTAGCAAAAAAATGATGAAACTTTGCAGGGGTCTGTAAATGCACCTGTACTGCCCAGATCTAGAATCTCATCTCCACAACCTATTCCTGCACACAAAAAATAAGGAAATAAGGTTGAAGAAAGGGGTTTGGCTTAGTCAAACCCCTATTTAGGAATAAACCATGAAATGAAATGAAATAAAGGAAAATTGTGCTATCATGTAGCAGAGGATAGATCTAGACAATGAAGTATATCATACCTTGTAGATGAAAATTGCTGGATGATATCAAAATTGGGTACTACTGATATTGTTGGCATTCATGTTTTGTCACTGATGTCAACATATGTTTCTGTGGAGAGAACAGACTGGTTATTACTATTGTATAATGACTGACAGAAGTGTACGGATGAATCAGAATGAGTGAAGATGATGATATGAAGAAGGATGTGTGATGATCTTATTTATAAGGTCACTTGGCTTAATATTGCATATTGGAGTTGTTACAAATGTTTTAGTGAAGACTGGTTTCTAGACTATGACAATGATGCTTGATAGAGTGAGTCTCTGTATTTTGGGGATATCTTACGGGTGATGATGATTCAGGTTATGCGAGATTAAGAGATGACAAAAGGCATATTGAGGAATGTTTGTTATTGATCACAAGTTGTTTGATTGTTGGTGACATCAGCTATGGTATGTGTTCTGGAGGAGACCTATTTGGGACCGACTTTAGAGATGTAGCGTGCATTGTGGATTGTGAGCATGGATTGCAGATCTTGGATTATATCTGATGTATTGTAATTGATTTTTACTTGTTCTATATACCTTGTGTATCTTAGCAAGGGTTAAATAATTATTTGTATATTGGGAAAGCTTAATTGGCTGACCTAATAAATTATTGTAATAGGGTATATATGAGAGATCTTTTCTTTTGAAAAGATGTGATAGTGGAATGATGAGAAGTTAATTGAAAAGATAGATAAGTGTGGAAGCTGTGAAGCTTGATTGGGTACTAGATGTAGAGTAGATTTTGTGATTATAGTACTTCATTGGAACTAACCAAACAAAGATAGTTGCTATCAGATAGTTCACTAGATTGTATATTTCTTATATACACTTGTTCATATTGTAAATCCTTGAGGGTGTATTTAACCTTCTTTGGGAAGTGTGCCTGGGCAGTGAGCCCACTATTACTCTTGACTCCTAACAGGGTTTTTCCTTTAACAGGGATTGTGTACTATAATTTTGTAATAATCTCCTAACATGGCTAAATATTTTAATAGAGATACTATACTCCTAGTACATCATTTTTGGGTGATAATTCCCATCGGGGCTTTACCTTTAATAGGGTTTCCTTGACAACAAAGGATTGTGTTATTGTGTTGGCATTTACTGTGTTATCATTTGAATTGAAGTTTTGGTTTATAAAGCTTAATGTTTAATAATATGTCTCACAATTGATTCACCCCCCCCCCCCTCTCAGTTGTTCTTGTGGACTATTATTCCTAACAATTGGTATTAGAGCTTCTGGTCCTTAGAGAGAAAGCTTAACAACTTGAGGTGATCCTGAAGATGACTTACTAAAAGAAGGATAGTCCAAAATTTGATCCTAAAAAACTTTGACAGTTGGAAGAACAAGATGAGAACACATTTTCTATGTTTGGGAATCGACTACTAGATGATCACAAAAAGAAAGGAAAAGATAAATACTGTGGATGAATTGGATAAAGCTACTGAAGATGAGAAGAATTTATTTTCATGTAACATGGTTGCAAGGGAATCATTGATCAATGCACTTTCTAAAGGAGAATTCATAGAAGTAAAAGACTTAGATTCTGCACATGAAATTTGGACAAGATTGGAAGCACTGTATGAAGGAGATAAGTTTACAAAATAGGCAAAGCTACAAAACTAGAAGAAAAAGATGGAATCATTGAAAATGAAAGATGATGAGAACATTAGAGCATATGAACAAAGAATTAATGAAGTGGTTACTGGAATCAGGAACTCTGGAGGTACTTACAATGAGGAAGAAGTGAATGTGAAGATTCTTGGATCTTTGACACCTGCATACAAAACTAAAGTACAAGCTATAGAGGAGATTATACCTTTGACAACAAACTTCAGCAAAGAGATGTTGATTGGAAAGCTAACTACTTTTGAGGTCGCAAAACTGGGAGATTCTCTACCTAAATTTGAGTCAACATTCAAGGTGACTATGCATAGAAACAAAAATACCTTATCTGGAATTGTGAGCACCAGCAGTAGTGACTTGAGAGAAGAAATTGGAGACTATGTTGATGAAAGGGAACAAATACAGGAAGAAGAAAGAAAGCTAGATTCAGGGGTAGCCTTGGTCTCTAGAAGAGAAAAGAGAGGGAAGGGTATATTTGAAGGAAATTTACCTTTGAAATGTTTTTCATGCAACAAGATAGGTCATTTTCCATCTCGATGTCCTATAAGGGTTCCAAAACATAAACCTAAGTTTTAAAAATCAAAGTATCCAAAAGACAAGGAATGTTACTATGCTAGTGAAGGTGTTTTTGATGATGATGTTTTTGACTATGGTGAGATTGGATTTATTGTTATTAAGGATTTTGAACCTATACATGAAGAAAAAGCCTTAGTATCTCGTGTTGAAAAGAAATCTGAATGGTTTATAGATAGTAGTTGTTCACATCATATGACTTGAGATAAAAACATTTTTTTTTAGTCTAAAAAGATATGATGGTGGTGTTGTTAAATTTGGTGACAATACTCCTAAGCTTATCATGGGAGTTGGATCTATTTCTCTGGATGGAAAAACAAATATTGATAATGTAATGCTCATTCATGGACTTAAGAATAATCTGTTGAGTGTTGGATGGCTAGTGGATAGAGATTATTAATTGAAATTCATTGATGGGAAATGTTCTATCAGAAGTAAATCAGGAGACTTGATCGCATCTGGTACTGAATCTAGAGGTAATGTATTTGAATTGAATACATCTAAGGCTTCTTGTTTTATTGCAAATTTTGATGATAGTTGGTTGTGGCATAGACGATTTTGTCATGTTAACTTTGATAATATTGTGAAGGAAAGTATGAATAATGCAGTAAGAGATCTACCGAAGATTGTAAAACCATCTAACACTATCTATAGTGAGTGCGTTATGGGGAAGCAGAGTAGAAGCAGTTTTAAAAACAAATCTTATTCACCAAAAGGGAAGTTTGATCTGGTACATACATATCTGTGTGGTCCTACAAGAATAGGATCTTTGTATGGTGAAAGGTACTTTATACTTTTTGTTGATGGCTTTTCTAGAATGATGTGGGTTACATATTTAAGAGAGAAATTTGAGGTAATTGACAAATAAAAGATATTCAAAACAAAATTTGAGAATGAATCAGGTTTGAAGATAAAATGTTTGAGATCAGATAGAGGTGGTGAGTTTACTTCAGAGTTATTTAATACCTATTGCGAAAAGCATGGAATATTCAAACAGACATCTACTCCTAGGACACCACAATAGAATGGGATAGAAGAGCGAAGAAACATAACATTATTAGATGCTGCTAGAACTATGGTGCTAGAAGGAAATGTATCACATATTCATTGGAGAGAAGCTATTGGTACTACTATGTACACCTTGAATAGAATTCAGATCAGAGAAGGTACAAATAAGACTCCTTATGAATTATGGTTTGATTATACTCCTACTATAAAATATTTTAGAATATTTGGAAGTAAATGCTATATCAAAATAGATGATGAGATAGGGAAGTTTGATGCTAGAAGTGATGAAGGTATCTTCCTTGGTTATTCTACCAAGAGAAAAGTCTATAAATATTTGAATCTAAGATTGAGGAAGTTGATTGAAAGCGCTAAAGTGAGGATAGATGAAAATTTTCAGATTCAGGAAAGAATGTATGGTTGTGGTTAGATTGCAGAGATAAAAGAGGTCATTGTTGATCTGCATAACCTTTGGAGATTGATGATGAGATTGAAGATGAATCAATTGAGCTTACTAAAACTCCTAAGACTCTGAGGTATGTTAAGAAGAACCATCCTAAAAATCAAATAATTGGTAATGCAAGTAAAGGAATGATGACAAGATCAAAAGTAAGAGTTGAAATTTTTTTGATTTCTCAAGTTGAGCCGAAAAATACTAATGAAGCATATAGAGATGAATCTTGGAATAAATCTTTGCAAGAAGAACTAGAACAGATAAAGAAAAACAACACTTGGGAATTGGTTCCAAAACCTAAAAAAAAAATGTGATAGGAACTAAATGGGTTTTCATAAACAAAATGGATGAGGAAGGAACAGTGGTAATATAAATAAGGCTAGTCTGGTTTGTAAAGGCTACTCACAACAAGAAGGCATAGACTTTGAATAAAAAATTTCTCCTGTTGCTAGGTTGGAAGCTGTGAGATTATTTCTAGCTTATGTTGCACATAAAGACTTTAAAGTATATCAAATGGATGTGAAATCTGCATTCTTGAATGGAGATTTGGAAGAAGTATACATAGAGAAACCTGAGGGATTTCCTTTGACAAAAGATGAATACATGGTTTGTAAGTTGAAGAAATAATTGTATGGAATGAAATAATCACCGAGAGCATGGTATGCAAGACTAGACATGTATCTACTTTGTCTTGGTTTCAAAAAAGGTAATGCAGATAGTAATTTATATTTAAGAACTAGTGAAGATGAAATCTTAATCATAGAATTTTTTGTTGATGATATCACTTTTGGAGGCAATGATAAAATGAGTAAAAAGTTCTCTAAAGAAATGGAAAATGAATTTGAAATGTCAATGATTGGTGAGATGAAATTTTTTCTTGGTTTGCAAATTAATCATAAGAAGAATGGTATTTTTGTATCTCAGACCAAGTACCTTAAGGAAATGTTGAAGAAGTTTGGAATGGAAGATTGTAAACCTATTAGGATACCCATGGTGACTGGTTATAAACTTACTAATAATGATGAAACTTAGAGTGTTTTTCAGACAAAGTGCAGATCAATGATTGGAGGTCTACAATATCTAACTCACACCAGACCAGATGTTTCTAATGTAGTTCGAATTGTGGCAAGATATCAAGTAGATCCTAAAGAGACACACCTTGTTGTTGTGAAAATAATTTTCAGATACTTGAAAGGAACAATAGAGTATGGATTATGGTATGAAAAATTAGATGACTTTATTTTACAGGATTATACTGATGTTGATTGGGAAGGTAGTGTGGATGATAGAAAGAGTACAAGTGGTGGAGAATTTTTCCTTGGAAAAAAAGTTGGTTTCATGGTTAAGTAAGAAGTGGGACTATACTGCTTAGTCTACTACTAATTCTGAGTATGTTTTTGCTGCTATAAATTATACACAAGTTGTTTGGATGAAACAAATGCTGAAGAACATCAGAATAATTTTTGAAGAGTCAGTAGTTATCCATTGTGATAACACTAGCACAGTGAATATGTTGAAGAATCCTATAATGCATTCAAAGACTAAACATATTTCTATTAAGTATCATTTCTTGAGAGACAAGGTAGCAGAGAAAGAGATTAGATGGGAATATGTTAGCACAAAGGAACAGATAGAAGATATATTTACAAAACCTTTGCCAAAAGATGCTTTTGAGTATCTCAAAAGTATGCCTGGGGTGGGAGCCCCTCCTTGTGGTAATTAATTGATGTAGGCATGCATGAGTCCAGTGGCTTTCAGAGCTATATCATTTTTTGGACTTGATGTATGGATCTACTCCTCAGGGGGAGTGATCGTAGGAACACTATAGAGCACATTTGGATGATTTTGGACCTGGCTGCTAGACACGAAGATTTAAAAAAGCTTCATATGATAGAAGGTTAAAGAAGATTTATGGCACCCTTTGCCATTATTGTCAAAGGGGGAGAGATTCTATGTGAAAATCCCTACTACTTTAGGGAGAATTGTGTCGAGGATATTGGGAAGATAGTAGTAAGAGAGAGTATTTTTGGGTTGATGGATTATCCCATATGTTGCCATCAATGCCAAAGGGGGAGATTTTTGGATGATATCAGAATTGGGTACTACTGATGCTATTGGCATTCATGTTTTTCAGTGATGTCAACATATGTTTATGTGGAGAGAACAAATTAGTTATTATTATTGTATGATGACTAACAAAAGTGTACGGATATTGTACAGATGAATCTGAACAAGAAAAGATGATGATATGAAGAAAGATGTGTGATGATCTTAATTCTAATGTTTCTAAGATTAATATTACATATTGGAGTGGTTACAGATGTTTTAGTGAAGATTGGTTTCTAGACTGTGACAGTGATGCTTGGCAGAGCGAGTCTCTGTGTTTTGGGGATATCTTACAGGCGATGATGATTCAGGTTATGCGAGATTAAGAGATGATAGAAGGCATATTGAGGAATGTTTTTTTTTTATTACAAGTCATGTGATTGTTGGTGATGTAAGTTCTGGCATGTACTCTAGAGGAGACCTATTTGGGGTCGACTTCAGAGATGTAGTGTGCATCGTGGATTGTGAGCGTGGATTGCAAATCTTGGATTATATCTGATGTATTGTAATTGATGTTTACTTGTTCTAGATACCTTGTGTATCTTAGAAAGGGGTTAAATAACTATTTATATATTGGGAAAGCTTAATTGGCTTACCTAATCAATTTTTATTTTTATTTTTTGATCAGTAAAAGGCCGTAGCCAGAATTTTTATTAATATATAAATTGAAAATTACATAGTCTCCATTCACTATGGGAATTGGTAGGAAAGAATGAAGAATAAAATCTCCAATCTATCCTGGGACCGAGGTCCAGATCATTATATTTACATTTAATTATGAAGGCATTCCCTCATTTATAGAAAAATGGATCTCTCCATTTTTGTTTTATAGACATATCTGTGTACATTATATTACAATTTATATCCTTCGTTATCTAGATGGTTTATTGAAGCCTTTTTCCTGATCAAGCCCTTTTGATAAAAGGGATCTCCATTTTCTCTGATCATACCATTTATGACCCTCGATTCAATTCTTTACTAATCCATATTTTAAGCTATCCTTATAGGTGGCTGCTTTATCAATATTTGTTCCTGCATATAACATCTATAGACAAAATACTGACAGATCTCATATGTTAGCCTTCAGAAATTTCCTTTACCCCTTTTTTACAAAACTTATCTATTACTTCTAAGGTATATGGTTAGTCCACATACATAAGTTAATTCTAAATACCAGTGTTTCATTCTATTATTCCTCATATTCACAATTTTAAGAACAGATCTTTATCCTTAGATACTATTAACTGCTTATAAATCACATGAGTTTTTGTGTATTTTTGAATATACCAACTGAATGTATATTTGTGTGTGTGTGTGTATATATATATATATATTTGTACCTGTATATTCTTTTATCTTAGAATTTTAATCCATGTTTCATCTCTTTCTTATTTTGAGACTTTACTCGGCATATACCTTTCAAAGGAAGGTTCATCATCATATCTTATTAATTTCCCTTCCACAATATCCCTAAATATTAAGAGGATGCACTCTGAAATCCCTAAGTGCTTCTATATCCCAATAACAGAATACATCCCTACATAGTCCAGTTATTTCATCTCTATCTTGGAACAAAAAGATATTAAGAATTTAAATGCATTCCATCTGTATCTTATCTGTGCATCTTATTATTAAGATATACTCTATTTTGATCATCCTTGATAATTCATTCAAGTAGGGAAGGGAGTACTAATATAGCATAGTGATCAAGTAACAAAAACTTTATCTGCCCAAAATCATGAAATTATAACATGGATAACATACTGTCTGATCATATTATACTCTTAATCTAAAAAAGAGCCTATCTTTATAAGTGTATATCTATACATAATCAACTATGTATATATATGCAAATCCCCATATCTATTCATACTTGTATACACATATATATGTTTTTGAATGTGTTTACCTTTGCCAGTTAATGTCATTCATCAGTTTGTGCTTCTAAACTATACTATTTATGTTTTAATGAGAAACCTTCAAAAATGAGACATTGGTATCCTAGTAATTTCTTACCTGAAATCAATCCATACTGGTATGTTTTGACTTCAAGATAAAATATTACAGTGATAGATCTATCTGAAGTTTCTATATTTTTGTTGTGTTTGTGCTTTTTCTCGTATACCATTCTCTACTTATAAAACAGAAACAATATGATTACAGTTCTTTAGTGTTAAATGTAATATTCCCACCTCCATTTGTCCTATCCATTTTCTCTGTGATTACTGAAAAATGAATATTATTCTATATTGTCAAAGTTATATTTGCCTTTATTACCTACCCCCATTTGTTGTAATTAGCCTATAATCATATCTACATATTACTACTGCACATTTGGTCTTATGAATCTTGTGTATTTTTCAAACTTGTTGTGTACATTTTGGATGTTTATGTTTGTACCTATGCACTTAGCCATAAAGTTATGTTATATTTTATTATGTTTCTTCCTTTTTCCTATTATTTTCCTCAATTTTACAGTTTAACACCAAGATACCTACATATTTATATCCCTTCTTGAATGAGTTTATGTGCATCTATGTGAGAAAACAATATCAATATATTCTGGAGATAAATGCATGTTTCAAAATATATATATATATATATATATATATA
>MU224267.1:3401857-3415903 GCA_018584345.1 Thuja plicata
TATATATATGTATGTATGTATGTATGTATGTATGTATGTATGTATATTCATATATATAAATGTATGTATATAATGCTTATGTATACATACATTTATATATATGTGTGTGTGTGTGTGTTCATATGTATAAATGTATGTATATATATAAGCATTATATACATTTTATTTTTAACTTAATATATGTCCTTTCTAACATCTGGTTATCAAATAAAAGAAATTTCAGCATATAATGTTCATATTGATATTATGACATAATAATTCACAATAGCCTTATCACCTGTTCATCTTACTAAACATCTATCTAAGATATGAGTCTTCAGCCTATACTATCTATACCTATGGTATTATACCTTAAAAAGAGCTTAATTAAAAGTATTACCAGTCTTATAGCTTTTCTATCTGCTTCCTAAAACCATATTTACTATTTGTGATGATTCATTCCCCTCATTCGATGATCAAAATTTCATCATCCATTCCCTCCTCATGCCCATTTCTAGCTTTGGCTCTTGGAGTTCTTCTCAACCATCCTTTTTTAATGAAGATTGGAGGGTTCCTCTGCAGTTGCTCCATATCGAGTTGCTCGACTGATGGTGGGACACTAAAGCCCTCCACTTTAAAATATTGAAGAAGCCAGTTGGGTTCTATTTCACTCCCGAAATTTTTCCATACTACTAGAAAGTGGATATTTCTTTTGACCTCCTCCCAGTTATTATCAAAGGTTTCCAAATCGTTAAACACCAAGCATGGTCTGCAACTTACCTTACCATCATGTTCAAGACTCCCTATGGTTTCTTTCATATACTCCTTGGGATATGGAATCATTTGTCTTAAATTTATACTACTTACTATTGCCTCCAAACCCCCCAAAATTTTACCTATAAAGATCTTCCTGCTCAATTCTATGGTTTCATCCTTCGTATACCCAGCTCTTAACAGACATGATATAAAAACACCTACAATGTCTCCATTAGTACGCAGTGTAAAACTATAGTCATAATTTGCATCACCAATCAACCATTCCATAGCCCTTCTTTCCAAGTCATCCATGAGTTTAAGGATTTTGTTCCACCGCTCTGGCGTTATTTTACCCAAAAAATCCATGTCTTGGGTCTGTTTGATATAAAATGTCTACACATTGGTATACATCTCTGTAAAACACCAGCGATTAGTGTATATCTTTTAAAGATAAATTCACATAAGTAACGCAATATTATATGTCTTACCTTTGAGCTCTTGATTATGTCGGTACCAATGAAGGCTTCCCTATTCCCTTTATAGACTTAGTGTGATTTCAACAAGAATTATGCTAAATTTAATTCTCCATAACTCAAGAGCTCCATTACTTCTATTTATTGCATAGTAATTACTATCTATTTTTCATAATAATTGTGATCTCATGGTGATCGGAGATGTGAAAGTAATTTATTTACATTATTTAATGATTCTTTCACCTATTCTCCTGTAGAATTTACTCTTTGTATGCTTTTTATATGTATTAACCATAGTTTTCGAAGGTTTCATGATTACTACCTTAATCATTATTCCTTTATCATCATTATTTCTATTTATTTATTATCATCTACTATTTTTTCTTTGCTCATTCCAAGAGTCCATGTTTATAGATGTGTTAATTATAACTGTCATTCATAGTGACAAAATAAAAACCCATTAATAACTTCCCGCCTATATGAAAACATATCTATATATGAATATGTAGTATTTCCTCATATTAACACATACACATGTCCTATATATTTGTTAAATCATAAATGATTATTTATTTTCCCATTATAAATGCAATTCTTTTTAATTTCTAGAATTCCAGTATAGTAGGATTATTCAAAAATTAATTATTCATTTTTCTTCATACATTTCATCACAATGAATACATAGTCCCACTTCATCCTCTATCACAAATTTATCAAACCAATCTAGTTCTTTGGTTTTTATGATATGCATAAAGGTAAACAAAAAACCTAGATTCCTTCTTATGGCCGACAGCTCTGCAATATACCTATTTCTGTCCTCAACCATCATTATGGGAAAAGATGGAATGTTGCTCTCAATTCCTTTGTAATGCTGATAATCCCTTGGTCTATGAATTTTTAAATCATCTCTAATACTTTCAATTACCTTACCAAGGTCAACAAGATATTTCCTTTTAAAAAAATTCCTACACAACCTCCCAATATCCCAGATATTAGGATTTGCATGTAGAGCTAAAGCAATAAACATCGCTGGGATATCTGAGTTTACCCTGTGACTATTATCAATTTCAATGTATTCACTCCCCAAAATAATATAAATAGCCCTAATAGTTATATCATAAGTAACAAGCACCATCTTTTTAATCCTTTTAAGAGCAATCTTTCAATCGAAGGCCAACTGAGATTTAGTCCACCTCAGTTTTATTGTTGTAGCCATTTAGTCTTCTTTCCCGATGGCCTTATCTCATAATGATACCTAGTTTCCTTAGATAACCCTACTTAAGATTATCCCTCATTATTGCTAATATAGAAATGAAACGATTGGTCTTCTACATCCCCGTCGATTCCTATCCATCACTCTTATTTATATCTTTTTATATTTTATTCTGCTTACTAATCCTCACTATAAGACAAAACCTACTCTTAATTCTTTGTTGCCTTAATAATTATCTTTTTTTTTTTTCAATGATTCTACTATTCTTATCGATAAGGGTTTCCTTTCCATTTTAGATCGAGATTCCTATATTCTTTGTTTCTCTCATATTTTATGTCTATACTTCTTGGTTTGTTCCCACTATTATTTCTTCATTCCTACCCTCCGCCCCTCTATTGGCTAGAAGATCAGCTATTTGGTTACCCTCTTTGTAAGTATGATTAATAGTATATTGTTTGACTAATGCTAATATGTTTAAACCTCTCTTAATTAACCCACTAGTACATTTGAGTCCTTTTTTAGATGGCTATGTGTCGTAATTCCAACACTACCCCATCGGACAAGCGACACAGGCCGGTGTTGCATTTTTGGTGTCAAAACCACCAACGGCTGTTATGTGTATCATTATTGCGATGAAAATAACCCTTCACAATAAGCACTAGCTATGTTGTTTAGCATGTTGTTGTTACACTTTAATACTATTGTAATTATGACGGCTGTGCGATGGATATGTTGTACATGCGATGTCTAGCTGTCAGAAATTTTTGACATCTAGCCGTTGCATGTATAGCTTCAGTGTCGAATGTTCTCTCGTGTTCATCGTAATTGTGATGGTATTCTATATTATTAAAAAAAAAATGAGCTTCGCTTTGTTTTTCACCAGATGAAAATGTTCAATATAATGCCTACAGTTTTAAATGTTCAATATAATGCCTGGAAATATAGGAATGGTACAGAGGCCTTGGCAGGTATGGTAGTTGATATTACTAGTTTGATTCCTTGAAATGAATTTATAGTGGTAATAGCCACAATTACCCTTATCTGAATAATCTACCAGAAAGTTGCAAAATAAAGCAGACCTCTTTTAGGACATTGATGTTTTTTATGACAGGAAGCAGATCACTTTGATAAATGGTTATATGCATGCAATTGAACCACAGTCCTCTAAACATACTTCTAAGAAATGTTGATGGCCTTTCTGCCATGTAGTCAATATCAACAAATTAGCATATTTCTTGAATCCATGCTATAAAAATAGTATACACATTGCTGAGGTAAAGTTTGGAGAAGTAATCTTTTAGATATCAGAATCATCAATGAAGATGCAAAGTAAGAGAAGACTCAACATAAATATATCATGTAGGTTCAAGTTCATAATTATATTTTCAACTGAACATGAATCTAAATTATCATTCTTCCTATAGTTTTATTTTTTTTTGGATTAATGGGAAGTGGTACTGAGAGGGGAGGGGTGAATCAGTACCTCTAAAACTTTTCTCTTTTCATCATTCATCATTAGCAATCATTCTTTACTGTATTACTGACCATTACTGTTGTTATTTATTATTCATGTAACATTAATTCATAATCTTTAATTGTTTGCAACATTCATAGAAACATTCATGAAAGTAATAAACACATAACACAAGATATGATATCGCAGAAAACTCAGCTTGTTAGGAAGTAAAAACTGCGGTGGGGATGGCACCCACAAAACTTCACTATCTGCAGAATGGAAGGGAGCCGATAAAGGCTTACAATTGATCACTTCTGATGATCTACCCTATTAGGAGTATTAAAGTGGAGACCTGTTAAGATCTACTTTGTTAAGAGCTTTAGCAACACTGATTTAAGTGTGCACTCAGTCCAGAGATTTACAATAGGACTGTTAGGTCCACCTTTCTTGAAAGGATTTCTTAAGTGTACTACACTTGTTAAAAAGAGTAAAAATGTTTGACCTAACTGTATGCAATCTAAAAATTTTTATTACAGATCCATTAAATCTCTCATTATAAGAATATCACCTATAGTGATTGATGAATACCTTTTCTCTGCTCCTTGGTAGCTTGTGTTCTTGTTCTTGAAACTAATTTGATTCTTTTATGTCCTTCTACATGAAATATATTGTCTGGTCCTTATATGCTCTCAGTGGCTACAATCATCGTCAAACAACAACATGTTCACAATAGATTGAGCATCTATTTATACAAGTATTTGACCTATCTTAGAATCATGCATTACAATATTAACTCTTAGATCCAAGGTTTACAACTTGACCTTGATCTTTAGTTTGCATGTTTTAAATTAGTAAAACTAATTAAAACAATAGTAATTACATTTATTCCTCCGCACATAGTGGTTTTAAAAACAAATCAAGAAGCTATATATACAACTTCAGTGTTTTATCTGACGTGGAAATTCAGATCCACTTTTTGCGGGATGTAACTGATTGTCGATTCTTGGTCGTCGAGTTGAACTGATAGTCTGTCAGTGTTCCTTTGTTGAACTAATCATTGGGTTCCCTTATTTTATCAGGTTCCTCTTTGTTGTTTCGTCAGGTTGTACTATTGTTACTCGTTGGGTTCCTTTATCCATTTTGTCATCGGGTAACACTAAATAGTATTTTTCAGGATGCTTTGAACTTGGCGGTATCGGGTAACCTTGGCATTGGGTAGTTTTATGCCCTATCTTTTGGTGTAGTGTAAACCGATGGTGTAGATCATGTTTTTCTTTGTATATACTAGTGGAAAAATATAATTCCTTTAATCTCCCCCTTTGACATTAGTATCAAAAACTGATATGTGCATAATACTAAAGTGTTTAGTATGTACACCATGTCTATATCCTTGTCATTATATGACTCCCCCTAACTATATGCATTGGTATAGTATAAGTATATATGTACATGTATACTTTCCTCTACACTATACATTCCTTGTTCTTTGCTCTTTCAAATGTTTGATTGTACATCATTTCCTCCTTTCATTTACTGTGACTATTCATATCACTTCCCCCTTTATACTAACTGAATTGTATGTACATATCACTTCCCCCTTTATTTGATACTCATGACAAAAATGTACAACTTATCAGATGCCACAAATGTGACAAAAATGTGTAACTTACAATGTGTCAAGAATATGTGAATGGGTGTTCTTGATGTCTTCGAGCAATTTCTCCCATTTTTCTTTCAAGAGTTCTAGTGCTATATGCTCTAGCTCTATCCTTGCATGCATATCATAAATGATGTCTAGGACAGACATTTATGGGGTGGAAATTAGTGCATTTTCCTTTGTCATATGTTTTTGTAGTAGTGAG
Organism: Thuja plicata; assembly: GCA_018584345.1. Taxonomy (NCBI): domain Eukaryota; kingdom Viridiplantae; phylum Streptophyta; class Pinopsida; order Cupressales; family Cupressaceae; genus Thuja; species Thuja plicata. The sequence continues at coordinate 3,407,597 of MU224267.1, forward strand.
AGTGTCGGTAAGAGTTGTGCTTGAAGCTCATTTACCTCATCTCTAAACTTTGTCTCTATAATCTGTATATCTTGTCTCAATTTTCGAGCCTGTTTGAGTTGCTCATTGTGCAATTTTATTGCCTCTTCACTATTTGTGAGACTTTGTGCACTTGTTTGAAGATCAGCATTTATTTGTGTTATCTTTTTGGTATACTCCTATGTGAGTTGATCAAGTGTGCACAATTTTTGTATCAAAGTAATAGCTTCTGAGATTATTGGATCAATTGTGCTAACCAATTCAGAAAGCTTTACCTTCTGCAATGTCACTTCTTGGCTTATCTTTTCTGCTAGCTTGAACTCATATTTTTGTTCAAGTCTTTCTTCCATGACCTTCTCAACATCTATGTCCTGAGATGTGATTGCATCTTTGAGTACCACTAATTGATCAAGTGTTGGGGTTGTTTGATCAACATCTAGATCAGGTACTATTTGATGAAGTATTCATCTTTCTACTTCAAGTACCTTTGCCTCCTTTGTGGATTTTCTCAATGTGTCTTGCATTGCCTTCCTCTCGCAAATTCTTGCATACTTGATCAATTCAGGTGGATCCAATGTCCTGGGATCACAAACTGGAATCTCAATTATTTCATCTAGAGTTACTTGATTCTTATGATTGCTCTTCTTCTTCTTTGAGACTTGTGGCGATGTAGATGTATGAACTACCATTGCTAGTTCATTTTTTCTCTCTGAAGTGCTTGATGAAGGCTTTGTTGACGATGCTTCTTATGTTTTCTACTCGGTGTGCACCTGTCGGTTTTGTGAAGACGTCTCTCCAACAACCTTAGGTGACTCTGTAGATTTTTCTTCTATTGTCTTCTCTAGCTCATCTTTCTTTTCTTCTTCACTCTTATCTTTCTGTATTTCCTCTTCTACCTTTTGTGTTTCTTCTTTACTTTGATCAGTAGACTTATCTTTCTGATCATTGGTTGCAGCTTGCTCTGCAGTTGTGTCCTTTGTGTTATCTGTGGTGTCTTTTGCTTCATCATCACCCTTTTCATCGGGTGTGCTTGTATCCTTTGTAGTAGATCCTTCATTACCCTCTAGTATATTGATTTCCTTCATTACTACAAGCATATTTCTTTGAGTGCTAGCTTGTTCTTTGTCTAGTGTGGTGTCCTGCTCGTCGGTTTGGTCTTTTTGAGAAGTGATATCTTCATCTTTTTGTATCTTCTCTGCAGGATCTGGTTTTGTTATGTCCATGACTGAAGTGTCTTGCCATGTCTCATCAACAACATTAATTTCTTTGTCCTCTGATCTCTTTAATTCTTGTTTCCTTCCCTGATCCTTGAGTGTTATGAATATTACATCATCTTTCTTCTGCAGATCTTTATCAGATTCATAATTGGTGATGTCTTGAATTTCAAGATCATCCATTACCTTGTCCAAATCTATTGGCTCCATATCTTCAACATTGTCCAAAGCAATGTGTTGAGGACTTGCCTTGTCTTTCTCCTCCTCTCTATGAGGTGTTTCAGTGAGAAGTAACTGTTCCTCACAACTTGTTGACTCTGCTGGCAGATCTAGGAGTTGTCTCCATTTTTTTTCGGTCATTGTGTCTAGCTCTATAAACTTATCTTCAAGAACTTTGTAAGCCCTTATCTTGGCTACAAACTTGCCTGAGTGCTTCTTCATAATTTCTTTGATTTCTTCAACCTTAGATTTGGGAGGCATAAGTGTAACAAGTACCCTCTCCCTTGCTTCTCTTTTGGTCTGTAGAGCATATGACCACTGTTGGGATATTATATTACCCATCTCTTTAGGTATTTGGTTGATAAATTTAGCTGGTACATATTTTAATTTTACCATTGACCTGATGATTGCCTCTTGTATCTTATTTTGGTACTCTGGTTTGAGCGTATCCCATTGTCTAATTTTCTTATCAGTCATTGTACCATGTGTAGCAATGGATTCAACAGCCTCATCAATTGTTAGATTTCTAAAATTCTTCTTTATCACATCAGGCTCATCATCTTTTGTCTTTTATGTCATCTTTTGTCCTAACCACCCTTTTTCTCCTCTTTGTAGGTGTATTCTTCACAGTTTGTTCCTTTATTTTCTTTGCTGGTTGCTTCCTCTTATAGGTCCTTACTTGACCTTTCTTAAGAGGTGTGGTATTGGTCTTAGCAGTTTGACTCCTTGTCCTTTGCTTCTTTGTAGGAGGTGGAGGTGTATCAGATTTAGTTTCCTCAGAGTCTAATTTCTGCTCATCTTGCCCTTCACCGATGGTGCCCTGTTCATCGGTTTCCTCAGCTTTTTCTTGTTCCTCCTCATTTACTGATATATCTTTTTAAGATTTTTGACCATCTTATTTATCTTATTGACAATCTTTTTGATTTATAGGCCTCTTTTTATCTTTGACCTAGCCTCTTCATAGGTTCCAAACCTTGGTTGTTTTTTGTCAATGGGCTCATTGATCAATGCATCAATATCATTGGTTGCTTGATCTATATTGATTTCATAATCAGGTGGGGCTAACCAAGATGCCCTTGGTACAACTGGTTTTATGTGGGTGAAATTTGTATCCACCATAAAACATATTACATCACTATGTTTTTCAATCAGTTTCTTAGGGATCCTTGTCCTTTCCATCATCTTTTCCTTGAATTCAAGGAAGTATGCAGTCATAACATATTCAAAATTATCTCCTAGTGACTTAATTAGTTCACTAATCTATAGTGTCACTAGCTTTGTAGAGTCCTGTTTCACTTTTCTTACTGAAGGAAAGTATTCTTGAAAGTAGAAAAATATGTACATGATAAGTGAGCTGAACTTACATGTGTTAGTCTTTGCAGACCTGATTGTGTTCATGTACTCATCAAGTTGTTTCAACAGGATCTCACACAGATCCATCTGAATGCCCTTGGTCACTATTTTGTAAGTTGTTCTTACTGATGTTATCGATATGTTGTTCAGCCTGCTTTCCTGAAATATCTTGTATCCAATCACACATGCACCGAATCTCAGTTCTTCATCGGTCATGGTGTTCACTTTCAGACCTATGTTATCCCATTCAGCTTTAGTAAGCTTTTCAACTTCTTTCCTGGAAGGATGTTTGTGACCCTTAGGCTTGTCATTTATTGGATAACCAGTGACAGCGTGAAGGACATCCTTAGTCATTTGCTTGGGTTGATCTAACCACAACTTTTGGTCATGCATTATGCTAAGTACCAATCTGATCCAGTTAGTTTTGAAGTCCCTCAAGAAATATAGGGCATTAATTATCCCTTTAACCTCTAAGTGTTTATGCTCTTCCTTCAAGTTGCCTTCTACATCACAAAGCTTCTTGTAAGCTTCATCGATCTCTAGATCACCTATTTCAGCGATCTTGTAGTGAATGTAGGACCTTACGTCCTCTATTAGCAAAACCCTATGTGGAATCTTAGAGAATGCGTTAGTTTCATTGGGTTGTGATGCAATCTCCAGGCATATATTGTATTTGGGTTCTACACAAGTTTTATTCTTGATTAACCTAACCACATTCTTCTTATCACTCTTGATCTTAGCGGTTCTTGAGGTGGTTGCCATCATTTTTCAAGTTTTAGGGCTTTCTTTAAAATTTAGGGCTTTCTTAAAAATAACAACAAAGTACTTTTGGTGCCCTCCGTACTTACTTCAATCTATGATAATGGAGAATAATATGTTTGTTGTGTGCTTGGATTGAGTTGAGGTCACTCTGCTAAATGCTCTTCAATTGCTCTATTTTTTGCTCTATTTTTCTCTTCAAATTGTGGGTGCAAAATGAAGTGCTTTCGTCAACTATTTATAGACTTTTGCCCTAAGTCTTTGTCATAAATTCTCAACGACTCATCAGGACATGAAGATGGAGTTCGTCGGGAAGACTTTCAAAATTATTGTCATGGATGTCAGGATGCTCAAGATGGTTGTTAAGAATTTTTTCTTTCACCGACGGATATCGGTGTTCTATCATGACAACTTTGTAATTTTGCTTCCTTACCAACGGGTGTCGGGTTACATTGGTAACTTAACCATTTTATGTGTTGACCGACAATTTTTGGTAAGTGTAAAACATCTCATCCATTATGTTCACCGATGATTATCAATATGCGTATACCGATGGGGTTGTTTTCTCATAATTGTAACAAGTAACATAATATGCATCTTTATTTATGTAGATTTTGACTATCTATCAATTGTATAATGGAACTGATGCAAAATATGACTTGGTGTAGTGCAGTTCCATACTTACTTTTTCAGCTTAAGTGGGGTTGGTGATGTCACCAGATCCAATTGATGGGGTGTCATCATTTGCATTACTTGGTCCAGCTTCATCATTGCTTCAAGATTTTCTCCACATTTTGTCTCTAGCCCTCTAGATATCTTCAATGGTGTTTCAATTGGGATATGTGCTTGTATCTATCATTCGGTCTTTGAAATCTTTCTTTAGATGACCAACTTTGTGATAGTGTAAGCATGTCATTCTGGGGTTTGACTAGCCTCTAGACCTTTTGGTCCATGCCCTCATGCAATTTGCAGTAATATGACCATATCTACTACATGTTGTATAGTTTGTCCAAGTATTTTAGTCTCATACATATTGATTACCGATTCTCTTTGGTTGATAGGGAGTTTCTTGACCTTTAGGCTTCCATGCTTACCTTTTCTTTTTCCAGCATTCAAGACTTGTGTGCCCATTCATCTTGCATGTAGGACAGTATTTGTCTATGCAGTTTTCCTTCTTTGGTTGATCCATCTTAGACTTACATTCATATGCTTTATGTCCTTTCTTGTTACATTTATAACAGAATCCTATGAATGAAGATGAAGATGTGGCTTTAGGAATACATTTCATTTTTCCTCTACACACATTTTATGTGTGGCCTTGCTTATCACAGTGCTTGCATGTCAGGTTTCTTGGTCTTGGATTTTCATAGACATTCTTTGGATTGGCTTGAGTTGATGATTCTCCATTTTTGGTAAATCCTAGACCGTTGTTGTTGTTGACTCTTTGTTTTCCTTCAAGAAAATCATCCATTCTTTTATTGCTTTCTTCAGCCTTTCTAATAACTTCATTATGTTGTTGTTGAATTATTACCTCATGCTTTAGTTTTTCATTCTCTTCTCTTAGTTCACCAATAACATGTATTCTTTCAATGAGTTCTATATTCATTATGTTTTCTTCTTGACTCATAAGAATAATCTGATTTGTAATCTCATGGTGATGCTCAACATGTCTTTGAATTTCTAACTCCTTCTCTTGTAGCTTTTCTATAATCTTCCTTTTGTCATCAATAGCAAGTGTTCTCTCTGATTCAGCTTGTCTAGCAGAACTCATCACATCAATCATTCTTACCATCTATGTCTCTTGACTAATTTGCAGCATATTTATTTGTTCTGTCAGGTGTTGGTTGATCTCCTTCAGATTTGTGATGTTCTCTTCTGATGTATCTAATACATTACTTATATTTTCTCTTAAAGATTCAAAGAAATCTGGAATCTCTTCTTCTTGATAATATTTTTCATTTCTCCGGGTTGCCATACCTTTCCTCTCATCTAATAGCTCTCTCATCTTGATTCTCACTTCTTTATACTATTCATAGAACATCTGTATCTCAAGCTTTTTATTCTCAATATTCTTATCAAGTTTGTACTTCTCCATTGTATGATATTTTCTCTTAAGCCTTTGAGATTTCCAAGAAGAGACTTAGCTCTGATACCAATTGTTGGGATTAATGGGAAGTGGTACTGAGAGGGGAGGGGTGAATCAGTACCTCTAAATCTTTTAACTCTTTTCACCACTCGTCATTAGTAATCATTCTTTACTGTATTACTGACTATTACTATTGTTCTTTCTTATGCATGTAACATTAATTTATAATCTTTAATTGTTTGCAACATTCATAGAAACATTCATGAAAGTAATAAACACATAACACAAGATATGATATCACAAAAAACTCTTGTTAGGAAGTAAAAACCATGGTGGGGATGGCACCCACAAAACTTCACTATATGTAGAATGGAAGGGAGCCGGTAAAGGCTTACAAATGATCACTTCTGATGATCTACCATGTTAGGAGTATTAAAGTGGAGACATGTTAAGATCTACTCTATTAAGAGCTTTAGCAACACTGATTTAAGTGTGCACTCAGTTAAGAGATTTACAATAGGGTTGTTAGGTCCACCTTTCTTGAATGGATTTCTTAAGTGCACTACACTTGTTCGAATGAGTACAAATGTTTGACCTGACTGTATGCAATATACAATTGCTGATTATAGATCCATTAAAGCTCTCATTATAAGAATATCACCTATAGTGATTGATGAATGCCTTTTCTCTACTCGTCAGTAGCCTGTGTTCTTATTCTTGAAACTGATTTGATTCTTTTCTGTCCTTCTGCATGAAATCTCTTGTCTAATTCTTAGATGCTCTCAGTGGCTACAATAATCATCGAACAACAACATGTCCAGAATATATTGAGAATCTATTTATACAAGTATTTGACCTATCTTAGAATCATGCATTACAATGCTAACTCTTAGATCCAAGGTTTACAACTTGACCTTGATCTTTAGTTTGCATGTTTTAAATCAGTAAAACTAATTAAAACAATAGTAATTACATTGCTTCCTCTGCACATAATGGTTTTAAAAACAAATCAAGAAGCTATATATACAACTTCAGTGTTTTATGTGACGTGGAAAGTCAGATCCACTTTTTGCGAGATGTAACTGACTGTCGGTTCTTGGTCGTCGAGTTGAACTAAAAGTCTGTCGGTGTTCCTTTGTTGAACTGATCATCGAGTTCCCTTCTTCTGTCAGGTTCCTCTCTTTGTTGTTCTATTGGGTTGCATTGTTGTTACTCATCAAGTTCCTTTATACTTTTTTTCATCGGGTAACACTAAATAGTGTTTGTCTGGATGCTTTGAACTTGGCAGTATCGGGTAACCTTAGTGTCGGGTAGTGTTGTGCCCTGTCTATCAATGTAGTGTAAACTGATGGTGTAGATCATGCTTTTCTTTGTATATACTAATGGAAAAATATAATGCCTTCAATTTGGAGTAGGATTCAAAGTGACTTTTAGAGTTAAGATCTTGGTCATAAAATTGAGAAGTTTCAAATTTTCTATTTTCCAATGAGAATTCAAGGAAATATGTGTTTGACCAACCTTCTAACAAATAAAGGGAAGAATCCATGTTTTCATTGAAGTGAAAACCTACCTAATCCTATGACCACTTATCTTAAAATATAACATACATGGTGTTAACATATTTTTTTAACAACATATTGTGTTAACATGTGTTTACTAAGGTGCAAATATTGTGTTGCATTGTTTATGAGCTCACTATTTAATACTGGCATTGTTTACATCTTTACATATGGAATGCTTGATGACCCACGAGATTTGAGAGCTAGGGAATAATTGCTATTACCTTCAAGGAATTGTGTGAAGTTTTTGATCTCTCTTTATTTGTTTTTTTGTTGATATTCACTATGCGGTACTCCCCGTTTATGATTATTTCATGAGGAAATGTCTTGATGGCTCACGGGCTGCAAGCTAGGGCATCATGCATTGTTTATGAGCTCACTGTTTGAGCACCACATGACCCTGTTATGAGCTATGTTTGTTATATACATATACTTATATACATACATATATATACATATATACATATATATATATATATATACATATATATGTATGATGTTATTGATGTCATTGCATGCTTGTTGTTGTTGTGCACCATATATTGTTTTATATATACACTGTTTATTTCATTGAGACCATGACTATCTTGGCATTTGTAATGTATTTGATGTTATTGGATCGATTTTGCCATGTTGTTGAGGTTGTAGATGCATTGAATCACCACTGCCATTCTATTTTGATAGCATGCAGTGTTTGATCTCTCTTTATTTGTTTTGTTGTTGATATTCGCTATGTGGTACTCCCCGTTTATGATCATTTCATGAGGAAATTTCTTGATGGCTCGTGGGCAGCAAGCTAGGGCATCATGCATTGTTTATGAGCTCACTTTTTGAGCACCACATGACCCTGTTATGAGCCTTGTTTGTTATATACATATACATATATACATACATATATATACATATATACATATACATATACATATATATGTATGATGTTATTATTGTCATTGCATGCTTGCTACTGTTGTACACCATATATTGTTTTATATATACATTGTTTATTTCATTGAGACCGTGACTAGCTTGGCATTTGTAATGTATTTGTTGTTATTGGATCAATGGTGCCATGTTGTTGAGGTTGTAGATGCATTGAATC
>MU224267.1:3415953-3427384 GCA_018584345.1 Thuja plicata
GACCGTGACTAGCTTGGCATTTGTAATGTATTTGTTGTTATTGGATCAATGGTGCCATGTTGTTGAGGTTGTAGATGCATTGAATCACCACTGCCATTCTATTTTGATAGCATGCAGTGTTTGATCTATATTTATTTGTTTTGTTATTGATATTCACTATGTGGTACTCCCCGTTTATGATCATTTCATGAGGAAATGTCTTGATGGCTCGCGGGCTGCAAGATAGGGCATCATGCATTGTTTATGAGCTCACTGTTTGAGCACCACATGAGCCTATTATGAGCTTTGTTTATTATATACATATACATATATACATATATATATGTATATATACATATATACATATATACATATATGTGTATGATGTTATTGTTGTCATTGCATGCTTCTTTTTGTTGTGCACCATATATTATTTTATATATACACTGTTTATTTCATTGAGACCGTGACTAGCTTGGCATTTGTAATGTATTTGCTATTATTGGATCAATGGTGCCATGTTGTTGAGGTTGTAGATGCATTGAATCACCACTGCCATTCTATTTTGATAGAATTCAGTGTTTGATCTCTCTTTATTTGTTTTGTTGTTGATATTCACTATGTGGTACTCCTCATTTATGATCATTTCATGAGGAAATGTCTTGATGGCTTGCAGGCTACAAGCTAGGGCATCATGCATTGTTTATGAGCTCACTGTTTTAGCACCACATGACCCTGTTATGAGCTCTGTTTATTATATAAATATACATATATACATATATATGTATGTTGTTATTGTTGTCATTGCAAGCTTGCTACTGTTGTGCACCATATTTTTTTTATATATACATTGTTTATTTCATTGAGACTGTGACTAGCTTGGCATTTGTAATGTATTCATTGTTATTGGATCAATGTTTCCATGTTGTTGAGGTTGTAGATGCATTGAATCACCACTATCATTCTATTTTGATAGCTATGCTAAGGAACTATGTTATAAAATTTCAAGGCATGAAATTTTATAACTGTACATATATTTTATGAGTATGAACATAAATAATAAGGGTACAAGACATTGCCTGATGTGATGAATTTTTGACCAGGCTATGAATCCAGTGTGCTCTTGTGTGATCTAGAACCTGCAAAGAAAAGAGATATGGGGGTTAGATCAAAAAGATCTAAGCAAGGAATGACATCCTATTACTACTGATCCTCATCTACAATTATGCATGTGCATAGTCAAGCCATACACTTCTAAAAGAAAAACGGGGAGTACCACATAGTGAATATCAACAACAAAAAAAATAAAGAGAGATCAAACACTTCGCACAATGCCTTGAAGGTAATAGCAATGATTCCCTAGCTCTCAAAGCTCGCGGGCCATCAAGCATTCCAAATGCAAAGGTGTAAATGAATGCCAGTATTAAACAGTGAGATCATAAACAATGCATGATGCCCTAGCTTGCAGCCCACAAGCCATCAAGACATTTCCTCATAAAATGATCATAAACGGGGAGTACCACATAGTGAATATCAACAACAAAACAAATCAAGAGAGATCAAACACTTCACATAATGCCTTGAAGGTAATAGCAATGATGCCCTAGCTCTCAAAGCTCATAGGTCATCAAGCATTCCATATGCAAAGATTTAAACAATATCAGTATTAAACAGTGAGATAATAAACAATGCATGAAGCCCTAGCCTGCATCCCGTGAGCCATCAAGACATTTCCTCATGAAATGATCATAAACAAGGAGTACCACATAGTGAATATCAACAACAAAACAAATAAAGAGAGATCAAACACTTCACACAATGCCAGCTTGAAGGTAATAGCAACGGATCACTAGCTCTCAAAGCTCATGGGTCATCAAGCATTCCAAATGCAAAGATGTAAACAATTACAGTATTAAAATTCATATTATGTCATTAAATCAATAAATGCCATAAAAATAAAATTGAGTTAATGAGAAGACAAATCTTGAATGCCTACCTCAAGTCATGGTTGTCATATACCAATATGCCAATCAGCTTCCCCAGTATGCCCTCTTCCCGCACGACAGTATGTGATCACGCTAAATTAGAAATGAGCTTTTCTTCTTCTTCTTTTTTTTATAATCACGTGGGTGTCGCAATTACGACTGTACAATCACTATTACAACAATGTCGGGGGCACTTGGAAAAAAAAACACAAAAATACATACAAATGGTGGTGTCATCGCAAATTGGGGTCAAAATTTGACCCCAAATGTTGTAGTAACCCATTAAGTTTCCAATTTTGTGTACTTCTTGTTCTGATGACATTAATAATCAATGATGAATCCCCTTCTATCTATATTTTATCTAGATTCAGTCTTTTACACATCAATAACCCTTCTATCAAGGCATTACCTTTAGCCTCATTATTGATTTCCAATCCTAAGAAAACTAATTTGGAGGCAATCAATTTCCCAGACTCATCATGAATGCAGCATCTTGCTCCTGATCCTGCTCCACCTGGGTTTCCTTTAGATGCCCCATCAAAGTTTAATTTGAACCAACCTTCCATGGGGGGTCTCCATATGTAATTATGCCTCAAAGCTTCCTTATGCCGACCTAATCAATTATTGCAATAGGGTATATATGAGAGATATTTTCTTTTGAAAAGATGTGATAATGAAATGATGAGAAGCTAATTGAAAAGAGAGAGAAGTGTGGAAGTTGTGAAGCATGATTGGCTGCTGGATGTAGAGAAAGTTTGTGATTATAGTACTTCATTGGAACTGACCAAGCAAAGACAGTTTCTATTAGATATTTCATTGGATTGTATATTTCTTATATACACTTGTTCGGATTGTAAATCCTTGAGGGTGGCTTTAACCTTCTTTGGGTAGTGTGCCTGGGCAGTGAGCCCATTGTTGCTCTTGACTCCTAACAGTGTTTGTCCTTTAACAGGGACTATGTATTGTAATGTTGTAATAAGCTCCTAACAAGGCTAAATCTTTTAAAATGGATACTATACTCTCAGTACATCATTTGTGGGTGATAATTCCCACTTGGGTTTTACCTTTAATAGGGTTTCCTCAACAACAAAGGATTGTGTCATTGTGTTGGAATTTACTATGTTATCATTTGAATTGAAGTTTTGGTTTATAAAGTTTAATGTTTAATAATTTGTCTCACAACTGATTCACCCCCCTAGTTGTGCTTGTGGATTGTTATTCCTAACATTACTTATTTAAATGTGATTAAATATGTTGATGCAATAGCTTTGAATAAACACTAAAACCCAAAAGGAAATCATGCAAGACAAAAACTCATGAAATAGGTGTTATAATTTTGCGACAATGTTTGATTAAAAAATAGGGAGAAGAATGAAGCTTTATGGATGAATGTGGATCTCCTTCCTTGATAGAAAACTCATTTTTTTGTCCTATAATGGGGGAAGAAGCTAGATCTATGGAATAAAATACCTTTATTGCATGAGGATGAATATGCGGATGCTTGATGGAACTTGATGGCTTCCTTGAACTTGAATGCTTAGATGCTTGATTGATGACTTGATAGATTGCACTTGAATGATCTCTTCATGTTATATCAAATAAAGGGAGAGGATTTCCTTTTAACTTAATTCCCTCCATATGAGATTAAATTTTGATCTAGGCCGACCACAATTGAAAATCTCAGAAGAAGACCCTGACATTGGGCTCCGGGCAAAATTTGAGCCTAAAATCCCAGGGACAAGTTGGCTAGTCAACTTTTCCTAGGAAAAAATGGGCTCAAATTTCATAGGGATGTCATGGAAGGTGAAAAGGATAAGGGGGAGAAAAGGTAGGTTGCTACAGGGTCAGAGAAAATCCTTAAGGAAGAAAATAAATGAATAGTTCCTAGGTGAGGAAAGGAATTATGGGATTAGATGGAAAATAGAAAATCATGCCTAGAAGCAAGAGCCAACCTCGAGTTCAATAAATATTAAGGAAGGAGGAGGACCCATATTTGAATTAGGTATGTATTTAAGTGCTATATGAGTTCATACCATAAAAAATACACTAAAAAAAGCACAAAGTGGTCCTAAAATGAGCACAAGCTAGGTGCTTACTTTTTAGGATGATACACTTACATATGTGCATGGGTGGTATGGCTTTGTAATTTGATAAATTTTGAGAAATATTACATTATTATTTCCTCTAATGATAGCACATTGATATTATAAATTGTGGATGTTTGAGTTATATTAACATAGTTTGGTGATCAAATCCAATCTTCCTTATGCAAGCATGATTTTCTTTATCATTCTAGTCCTAAGCTCAACGAACCAGGAAATACCCACCTTGTGAGGTTTCACATTATCTTCAGTAACCTACCCAACGTAGTTGTTGTCCAGCCATCCAAAACCTTGGGAGTGATTAATTTTTCTCTTTAAAGAGAGGGATTTGATCTTCATATCCTTGTCATTGTGTCATGTAAACATCACCTTCAACAAAAGTGGTACTAGAAGGAGGGCCCACAATGAAAAGGCTAGAAAATATTATTTATTTTTCACCTAAGAGGAATCAAAATATCCTCAAATATACTCTTTAAAAGAGTGATTTTTTTAAACTCACCCTTCATCAAAATATTTGAAAGCACAAGGGTAAGCCGAAGGGAAATACTTCTCATCAAATGGGATAATCTTTACTGCATTTTCATTTTACCCCTACTATTGTTGCACTGTCCATAAATAAGAACGTACCTCAACCTCACCAAATAGATTTATTTTCTAATGCCTAGACATCACCTCTAAATTTGACAACACCTCTTCATGATTTGTCCAAGAACCCTGAGAAATTCTGCCCAAAATTCATATACGGTGAATCTAGAAAAGAAAAAGAGTGCATCTGTACTTTCAAAGATTTGTCTAATAAAAAAGATGTTTCTTATGAAGATATAACTTGTCATCTTTTCCCTTAAACTCTAGGGTAATTCACATACAGTTGGTAATTTAAACTTCCCCGCGGGTCCATTACTACATGTCAGGATTTTGAAACTAAATTTTTGAATCAATTCAAAATCTATGTAAATCTAGCAAGTTTATTTCATCAATTTGTATCTTGTAGCAAAAGAGCCCAATGAGCCCTTGGCCATGTTTAATAATCACTTTCACAAGATGCATCAAAATTTAAAATCCCCATATATCATGCTTCCTAATGTGACAATTCAAGTTTATCTTAGAGCCTAAGATCCTTTGACGTCTATTTTCCTTAAAAGGCTCCCCCCTAGAACATAAAGTCTTTGGTGGTGTGTAACAAATACATTATTTTCACTCAACAAATGGATCCTCAAGATGGGGGAAATTTTGGATGGTTTCCATCATTCAAAACTCCAAGTATGATGAACTTACTTCTGACAATAAATCATGCTTTGACAATTCATATGCCTCTGTTGAATCATATTTCCATTGCCCTCATAGTTCCACTGCCAGTAATAACATACCTGGGATAAGAGGCTCACAAGTTTTTATATTTTGAACAATTAATGCTTCCCCCAAATGAACCTGATAACCATCTAACAACCAAGTTGAAAGCTATGAAAAATACTCTCGCAAATAACCAATGAGCTCACTAGGTTTAAATTGAACCCACCTACTACCTAGAATGTGTATCCTTGTTGGTTGGTGCTCCAAATTCTTATCCTCATAATTTGAAATCTCTATGTAGACAATGTAGAATTTGTTCCAAATTATTATCCTCACAGTTTTCATCTATGATTAGTCTATGTAGACTATAATAATTTTCTCTAAATTCTTATTCTCGTATTCTTCATCTGTGATCAATCTATCTAGACTGGCAGGAAGTCTAGAGAGTGAATCATTAGGGCAGCCTGCCTGAGCAAGAATATCAAAGAGAAGAAGGATGAGAGTCCTTATCACACTTGTATTTTCTATTGTCAAGTGCATCCTTTGTCTTGTAAAGTTCTGCATAAGACTAGTGATTAGCATCTGCAGGATTTGTTACCAATTGTTGCAGTAAATCTCATTAACTAATCAGTGTGAAAGCTTGATCCATTGTCAAATTTACTGAGAAGCAGTTGTATGAGGTACACCCTCCTGAGTCTATGGAGCTCAAAGAGAAGAAGAATAAAATCCTTGTTAATTAGACTTTTACTTGTTGAATTGAGAGATGGGAATCATAGAGTCAAGCATTGATGCTTCATTAAGATTCTGCAAGAAAAAGCTCTAACAAAATGGCGACTCTACTGGGGAGAAGTGGATTGTAGCAATAGGGTTTCAAAGTTCATAGTAATTAATTTTCTGTTGATCCATTTCTTGATCAATTTATGAAAAAATTTCCCATACTTGTTGTGGGTGGTGACTCTATGCTTTGTGCATTCCAGTGTTGGTTAGCATATTGAAATTTTAAAGTTCTTGTCAGATTTACAATGAGTCAAAAAACAAATACCAGGTCCTATTACAAACTTAATCTTGAAAGTAACATAGGAGAAGAGATCCATACACCTAGTAGAAAATAATGGTTTAGGAGAGGTGGGTTTGACAATAACTCCCCCAAAGTATCTAGAGGGAGAATACCATCTCCTGTCCCTGAGAAAGCCTCATCATCTTCTGAAGGTACTGAGCATTCAAGGCCAGTTGGCCCTTATGTAGCTAATACATCTTTTGATCATTTCAGGGATGGAGAAATGATAGATGCAAGTTTTTTCCTTGCACAAGATACTCTAGACCAACAAGGAGAAACATCTTCTACTGAGACTGCATCCTATGATTCTGACAAATTACATGATAAATTTCTATCCTTGAGAAGAAAAGAATGTGAGCAGTTGTTAGTGTATGCGTGAATTTGGGTCTTTGCCTACAGCTCCAAACACACACACTTCAATGATCCATTAAGTTGTTAGCAGGTTAGAAAATAACAAAACTAGACTATTAAAAACATCCTAAGCTAACTGACACTGGTTCATTGCCTTCTAGTAGGCAGGAGTATGGACTTTTCTCTCAGGTCATTGCAAAGTCCAGTGACTACACATTTTTCTTAACAAAGGATTTTAAAGCTATATGATTGAGTAATCTAAATGATAAATGCAAGATGTAGCTTGTTGTTAATCCAAGCTAATTAGATTTATTTTAGAAGCACCAAATGAAATGTGTAAGATTCATTTTGATAAACGCCAAATTCATATGTGCTTTAAGATTGGATTGTTTGCATGCTTGAAAGTAATAATAACAATGCTAAATGGTTAAAAGCTAAGAATGATAGAAAATAAAATGCAGTATAATAACGATAGAAAAAGTTAGGATCCTTTGTGAAGGAAATTAGCTTCTCTTTTATAGAAAACCTATGTCGAATCAATGGTCGAGATCAAAAGAAATGAGTGGCTCAAATTTGATTTTAGGAAGCACAATCCATGTGCAAGAAATTTGATTGGTTGAAAGATTCAGTTGACTAAACTAACTGATCAGATATTTTGGAAACTTCCAAAATCATTTTCAGTTAATTGAAATGTTTCCAAAATGATAAATAGTGGAGAATCAGTTAACTGGGTGGAACTAGATTGTTTCCAATTTGATAATCAGTTAATTGGATTTGATGATGTCATATGCATTTTTAATAGTTTAAATGATTTCGAATGCATATTTGTTTTTATTAATTAATTTAATTCCCCTTTTTATTTAATTGACAATTTTGTAATTTTATTTAATTAATATATTGGAATATCAATTAAATAATTAACATAAGGTTTATTTGCCAATATATTATGATTTTGGGAATTAATTAATTAATAAAGAAAGATGGTTGATTAGGACCTAGGGTTCAAGTCAGATCAGTTTAAATTTGATAGATTGAGGAATTTCCTGTCTGATTTAGGACTTAGGGTTTATCAAGATTAGGGTTTCTTGATTAATTGTTGAGATTGGGGGTCTAGGGTTTAGATGAAAAAATTTATGTTATTACATTTGCCCCTCTTTGAATTGAGGTGTGATCAGCACAATGATTCAAAGACCTGTTAGCGAGAAGACTGAGAATAGTTTGATTTGAAGTGATGAAACCATTATTGTCGAGGAAGAAGACTGACTTTGAGCTTGATTAGACAAAGATTGATCAAAAGATATAAAACAGAATGCTTAGTTTGATTTGAAGCGATGAAACTGAACATTTATCAAGGACTCTTAAACCTTTTGATTGGTTTGAATGAATAACCAATTTGATTTGAAGTGATGAAATTGATTACCGTTAAGAGATTTGATTAGCAAGTAAATTGAATTGATTTAAAGCGATGAAGCCAATTTGATCAATGTATTTGGTTTCAATAATTAATAGCTCATATAAGACCGATCTTGTCTAGTTTCGAGTGTATTCATCATTGTATAAAACCATTGATTAGGTTGCCTTTGATTTAAGATCATCTCAACTTGATTTGATGCGATGAAGATGAGATGCCCCAAGCGATGGGGTTTTGATTGAGGATGTGATAACTGGACTGTTGATGTCCTGATCCTGCCCCCTTGGGAGAAAAATCAAAATATGGATAGGTGCCCCAGTGATGAGAAGAAATCTGATTGATAACATAATGCAGGAAGAAGCTGATCTGATTAGCAATAGGTCCCACATGGTTAGGAAAAAAGATGTACTTAATGGGAGGCCTTGGTGACCAATATTGACCAAAAGTAAGATAGGAGGATTGATTAGAAGAAAAGAATGAGAGATTTCCATTGGTTTTGCAAGCGGTCAGCTACAGTTGCCTGAAAAAGTCAAATGTCAAAAATGACAAGCAAGATGATTTCATATTTTGATTTCAATCCTGAAAATAGAATCAGGATAGTCAAATTAGCCATGGGTATGATTTTCACATCAATCAACGCACAACTAACCACTTGACGATGAGAAGATTGATCAACGAGAGCCTCAGATTCTTCACATTGGAGAGAGATATCGATATTATGCAGATTTCAACACCATGCAGATGCAGATGCAGATGTAGAATAACATGAATGCAACCTAAGGTGTAGTTACTGAACCTCTAGCGTTGAAAATTTTCATGATCAAGCATTTTTGGAACATCAGAGTCAATACAATCCTTACTGGTGCCACTGCGACCATAAGAATATGAATATGAATTTCATTGGATAAGATATGTAAAACTAACATAATAGTCGGGGCACAAAAGATGAGATGACCTGAATGTTGTTTCTAGTTGATGTTGCAAGATTGCACTAGTATCGAGGCATTTAAGGCCAAGATAACCATGAGTGTGATCTTGTGTAAATAAATAAAGCAATAAAATTCAAGGATATAGTTCCAACCTCACCTTGGCGTACAAATAAATAGGATCGAGGGATGTGAGGCTTTTCTGCCTTAATGCAAGAGCTATTACCACATACACCCTATTTATTTGACATTGTCGGATCATTGGGACCACACCCACAAGCAGTAGACAAAGAAAATATTAACGAAAATCAATGAGAACAGACAACATACAAAGAGAAGTTTAGCATACTTCAGCCAGTTTCAAAGTTTTCAGATGTGTATATGTAGGAGGTGTTGAGAAACACCATAATTCTTGTGAGTGCGATGTGTTTGAGTGCTATTGATCTATTGTTTACATTTGTGGTATCCAATGTGTGTTAAGAAACATAGATGCGTCCAAAGATAGTGTTAAGAAACACTTTTGACTAGGATGTTGAGAAACACCTATTGCATCAGTAGAGAGTTGTCCTTCATAAATGACAAGATTACTGACTCTGGTGTAAGCCAAAGATGTGATAAAATTTGCGGACCCATGCCCCATGGTAACAAACTCTGATTTCAATGACTGACATTACTCATACTGTTGGGACAAATTTGATTCAATTGCCCCCAGACTATGACTTTGGATCAGTTTCAAGGCAGGAGGGTTCTCAGAAGAACTGAAGTGTTCATTCTCAAGCAAGATCGCATTGGTTTGACCCCAAATTTCTAGAAAGGTAGAGGTCATTATAGATGGATTAGAAGTTGATGGGTGAGGTGAATTGACAATGGTGGATGAAGAGGTTGAATGCAACCCTCAAGGATAGTCTCCTCAAGATTACCCAAGCTAGGGAAAAAAGAATATAACAATGTAGGCTCATGGAGCAGTGGTGGATAGCAGATTAGATGATGACCAGATGTCATGAAAAGCATGTAGTCCAAAAGAATGGACATGTCAAGAGACTTATAAGAACCTTTTTTCAATTTTGATCAAGACCAAGGGGTCAATTAGATAGGATAGGATAGCATGATAAAGATAAAGGGTGATGGAGGCTATAAGTGAATATTTATGGATTATGGAAGGAATGCTCAGAGATAAGAAGGATAGGCTTGGGATAAGAAAGATCACGATAGGGTGTCATGGATGAGAGAAAGTGAATAGGCTAATGGAAAGGATAATGAATGTCAGGATGGATGATGCTCATGGATAGGCCCAACCTTGTCAAGATCACTAGAAGGAACAGGGATGCTCATGGGCTAACTGGATGTAAGATATGATGGATAAGATGACATGGAAGGAACTTGCCCCCAAGTGAAGAGTGCGAGTAGGAGGAATTACGCATGATGCCTATTTGCTAGGTTTTCATCATTGTACTTATCCAAGGTGCCACAAGAAGTGGTTTTCACCATAGGACGGATTGATTTATCTTTACTTTTCCTACCAAGGCGCCTGTTTACCAGGTTTTCACCAAGGCACTTTTTCTTTTATTTATTTTTTACTTTTTGATTTTATGGAGGAACTTAAGCTACTTTATCTTTAGATGGTGCTCCTTTGAAAGATATGCTATGATAGGCCAAGGCCATTGAAAGTATGCTGATAGGGTGATGGTAGAGAAAAATAATATGGGGGATAAGGAAGATGGTAGCCAAGGATTTATGTGATGGATTGGATAAGAGGAATGGAAGGATATGGGATGGATGGGTAGGAGGTAGGTGTGGGATATTGGATAGGGTATTGAAAGGTTTGTGTAGAGGTATATGGGAATGGTGATAAGATCAACATTGACACACCCCTTGAAGGGTAGTGGACGAATGGAGGAAAAATGGATGGAATAGCTTGAGGCTTTGATGGATGAGTGGGTATGGATCTTTGTGTTGAGATTGCTAAAACGCAATGCAACCAAGATCACCTGCATGCAAAGACTATTACACAGAATGAAACAGACAGAAGAGAGAAGGATCAGAATCAGAAAGTTATGGCGGCCAAAATGAAAGAGAACCCAAATCCATAAGAAGAAGACAGAAAGAGGATAGAAGTATTCAGACAGCTATGGCGGCCAAAATGAAAGAGGAGACATCATGTTGAAAAGAATGATTCTATATTAACACAATAAAGATTACAAACTGATCTCCTTAAGAAATACAAAGAGGACAATCCTTATAAAGGATGTCGAAACCCTAAACGGGCAACTGCTAGGAAATAGAAACTTTCCTAAGACTAACTGAAACTGCCTAAGTGAAACTTAAGCACT
>MU224267.1:3429255-3458216 GCA_018584345.1 Thuja plicata
ACGAACAGCCAGCTGCAGAGTGGCTCTGATACCATGTTGAGATTGCTAAAACGCAATGCAACCAAGATCACCTGCATGCAAAGACTATTACACAGAATGAAACAGACAGAAGAGAGAAGGATCAGAATCAGAAAGCTATGGCGGCCAAAATGAAAGAGAACCCAAATCCATAAGAAGAAGACAGAAAGAGGATAGAAGTATTCAGACAGCTATGGCGGCCAAAATGAAAGAGGAGACATCATGTTGAAAAGAATGATTCTATATTAACACAATAAAGATTACAAACTGATCTCCTTAAGAAATACAAAGAGGACAATCCTTATAAAGGATGTCGAAACCCTAAACGGGCAACTGCTAGGAAATAGAAACTTTCCTAAGACTAACTGAAACTGCCTAAGTGAAACTTAAGCACTAAAGAGCAATTGCTAAATTACTCTAACACTTTGTACACGAGGACCCAAGATGGATGGAGAAGACGGTGAAGTATTCAAGGTAATGGATTTTGGGACATGAGGACCCAAGATAGAGTTATAATATGGGAGGTGTTTAGATGGAGATGAAGTGGAAGACTTCCTTTTTGTTCAAGCCTTTTAAGAGAGACTTGGGAATCCACATAGCTTTTGCTTTTACTTTTGTATCCAAGTCCTTTAGAAGAGACTTAGGAATCCACACAACTTTTGATTTTCCTTTGCTTTTGGATGATTTAGAACGCAATTCTTCCATGATGGATTTAGGAACCCATATTTTCTTTGATATTATTCTTTGCATAAATTTAGAACATAACTATTCCATGATGGATTTAGGAACCCATATTTTCTTTAATTTTATTCTTTTCTCAATGGACCTTTGTGGTCTATTGAATATTTTCTTTTTCTTTGTAGTCACATGTTGATTTGATTAGACAGAGTGATCTTCATATGTAAGTGGATTCTTATATTTCTAATTTCTTCGTTGCACATCCAAATTGCTTCCAAAATAATTGGGGAGTGTGGATGAAAAGGGTTGATATGACTGGTTCATGCAGATGGGTTGATAGGGAGAGTTCAAGGATTCATGTCTTTGTTGATCTTGATAGGGGATAGGGTAAGCAGATGACAAACTAGTAGTTATAGGCATTTTGGATGAAGGGATATAAGGACCCAATATAGATGGAAGGTTTGACAGTTTTAGCTTTGGGATATAGGGACCAAGGATGGATTTGGAGGATGGAGAAGGATGATGCTTACGTTTGAATGGAGGGAGATAAGGTGTGGAAGGGATATTAACATCTTTAGAGAAAGTTGCATGACCAAGGATCTTCTCTTTTGAATTCATCTTTATATCAATAGATGCATGAGTAGATTTGATAGGAGCAACTGAAGCTTGAGGGAATTTATTGTTCTACAAGGGATTTTGAGGAATGATGTTTTCTTGAGGTGGATATAGAGATGTATGACAAGGAGATGATGGGATGCTCTGATCTTGACAAGGATCTTTAGATGGTTTAGAAAGGGTATTTTTCTCTTGATTTTCAATAGGTTCATTAGAGATGGTGGAAAGGATATCTTGATCTTAGTTGGGAGATGGAGAGTTATGTTTATGTTCTTGGAAGAAATGGAAGGGGATGATAAAATCATCATGAGACTCTTGAGATATGTGACTTTGGTCAACCATCGGATAAGGATGGATGGTGTCTTGATCTTGATCATTACTAATATTTGTTTCTTTGCACTTTGTATTTCCCTCTTGACATGGAGCCACTTTTAAGGATGAGGGAGGAGTGTTTATCTGCATGAGGGATTCTTGACACGTTGATGGACAATCATTTGGAATAGGCATGATAAGCATTGAAGCACATGGATGCTTTGGGTCTATGATTTGTGAAGCCTGAGAAAGACTTGCAGACGTATGTTGATTAGCTTGGATCTCTTTTAGAGGTAGTCCTTGAGGGTAGACATAGTCATCATTAGGTTCATTCTTTGATAGAGATGGTTTGGTTGGTTTTGAAGCTTTAGGAGATGGAGGAATGATGGAAGAAGTAGATGTGATATGTGAACCATTTCTAGACATGGATTCTTAATTTATATTGATAATGCTTGAGATTAGTATCTTGTTCTTGTTTAGATAAATCATTAGGATTGCCCGGTTTAATTATGCCATCATCTATGAGATCTTGGATTTTATGCTTCAACTCCATGCAAGATGAAATTTTATGCTCATTGTGTTGATGATATGCACAGTTTGTACTCAAGAATGTCAATCCATGTGATGTGACTTGAGGTAATGTGATGAGATCATTCTCAAGAAGTTATTCCAATGCAGATTCATAAGATTGTCCTAAAGGAGTGAATCCCCTCTTGCGTTTAACCCAAGGTTTTTCTTTCATGAGGTTACTAATCCCTTTGGAGGGAGACTTTGTGGTGTTCTCAACACATTTTAGGGCTTTAGAGCCACTCTCTTGATCAAAGATAGGATTGCCATACCAAGATTTCTCCATGTTGGAAGGAAGTGGAGAGATGTGAGAATCAATATCATATAGAAAAGGATAGATTGATCTTAATGAGGATTTGTCGGATGGTGTATCCTTTTCCCCCTTTAATTCTCAGAGTTCAAATTTCAAAGTTTGAAGTTGTTTTGATAAAGTTGCCATAAGAATCTCTTCTTTCTCGATATTAGGACCATAAGGTTTAGCCCATTTGCTTTTAGACATTGTAAGATTGTCTTGATGTACTTTCTTAGAAGATTGAAGAGGAGGTATGATGAACCAATTGATTCCCTGACAGGTGCTGAAGTGATGTCTAAGGTGTTGACTAAGTCCAAGACCAAAGGAAAAAGGAGATAATTTCCAACTAAGAGAGAGATAGCAATGACTCTGATCTTGATTTAAGGTTAATGAACCTGCTCTCGCAACTCAGGATAAGGACAACACAGACAAAGATGATTAAAGTAACAAGTCACTTGGACTAGCACAACAAAGTCAAATTTTGAAACACCAAGCGAGTCAGACTGCCAACAAATTGCAGTCAATAACAACTAGGAGCGATGTTAGTGAGAACACAAATTTGTAAAAATTCAGACAGAACCTTCACATCATAATACCAACTTAGACATAAAATTTGACTAATTTTCAGAGTTTTGACACTAGATGCAGAAACTTGGACAAGAGTTGACAGTTTAACACCTATAAGTGTATATTTTGGATTGTTGATCATTTTGATGTTCATTTTGATTGTTTGTTTTGATGTTTCACTCATGCAAGACACATCAAGAAGAATGGTTGTTGTAAAAAGAACAGACACACCACAATCCTAGGTAAGACAGGGAAATATCTGTTGAATTCCCACTTGAACCAAAGTTCAGCCATGCCTACTCATAGCGGATAAATTAGAAGCTTTGCGGTACGGGCTCCTCCTTATAGTGCACTCACTTCTTAGGCACACCAAACTTTGAATCCCAAGGGTAATCACTTCCCAAGGGACCGTTGTCTCTACTAAGAGCCGTGAAAATGTAGGACATCTTAGTCAGTCTCAGACCTTCCATGCCAACAGATAGAGGGAGTTTTGGTCACTAGCACAAATTTTTCTAGTCAGGGAATTCATTCAGGTGGCTATACATGTGGCAGATTAGCTCCGTAAAGGAGGCCTCCCAACCTACAAAAGTTACGTTATATGGGTTTTTACGCACCACGAGGGTATTGAGGGAGATCTTCTGTTGGCATAGCGAATTCAACACCTATTTACTGTGAGATTAATCACAATGACATTTTTATATACCAGTTTGGAAGGGCTTGGCTTTAGCTTGTTACCGATTGGACAATCTCTCTCACTAGCTTTGTTAAAGCTCTTGGGAGGTAGCCACACTAAAAGATTTGCATGAATTTCTCTTACACCCAAGTTCTGCAAAGGCGAGGGGAGAGGATATGTTCATGCAATTCTTTGGGATTATAAATCTAGAGAACACTTCAAACACATAAGCAAAGTGATTCTTTTTAATAACCAAATTTGAAGTGTTATTTAACTACAAAATGCAGACATGATAGTTTTGGAAGACACACAAAGTCTTTGACAAGCATCCTGCATCAAACTCATTAGTTGTTTATGATTTATTCTTATTTCACAGCTTCTTGCAAACCAATGTTAGGTTGTAATCAAAAGATAAGCTCAAGAACAACAAAGACCAAAACTCATCAGCGTTAGAAAAATTAGAAAATTAGAAATATAATTGCATATTTAGAAAGTAGATGAAAAATCATGCACTTTCAAAGAAAATTGCACTAAAAAAGGTTACCGTATGAGCTCGTACGAGGCTCTGGAAGCTGCAAAATAGAGGATTAGACAGGTATAGTGATTAAAAATTGAAATTTATAATAAATAAGGCAACCAAAAACAAAAATTAACTTCACCACAGTGAGCTTTAGAAAATTCTACCCAAAATATTAAAAAAATTGCACTCGATTTGGACCTAAAATGAGCAAGATATGATCCTCTGATGTTAGACTATAAAACCAAAAATGCATATGGTGAAGGAAATAAATTTCAAATCCTTGCTGACATCAGAAAAATATGATGTTAAATTTGGCATTCTGGAGGCCGTCGCAAAAGGCCAATAACCCTGCAAAAAGATGGTTGAATGGCTATCAAATTTTGTAGTCGGTGATTGGGGCTGGGTCGTTGTTGGGTGGTGGGTGGGAGGAGCCATGCATAGGTTGAGCTACATGTTTGGGCAGAGGGAGGGATGAGCTAGTGTAGCAGAGGGCAGAGGACTGAACTGCATGCAGGAGTATTGGCGCAGCAAGCAGGGGTGGAGGGGAAGCGGTGGGTGGAGGGGAAGCAGCGAGAGTGGAGGGACGGGTGGGAGGAGGTGGAGAGGGAAGCTGAGCGATGGGTAGGGAATCAGTGTGGGGTGTGGCATTGTGATTTTTTAATCCCACATTGACCCCACGCAATAGATTTACTTTGTTTTTATACAATGTATAAAGTAATCATATCGAAGCAAATGAATTAATTGTTCGTGGTTGGACTTGGTATTTAAGGATTTGACTGCATAACCAATTTGGATTTATAACAAGACAATAGAGGAGGGTAAAGGGTAGGCTGAAAAAAAAAATTTGGCCTTCTGTCTTGGTCTACGTGCAGACAAAAAATTTGTCTTGGTTTATATGTCGAGGTCGTACGGCCTGTTCAGGCAAAAAAAATTTGCCACAGATTTGATTTTCGGTAGGTATAGGTTGTTGGAAAGTGATCTATTTTGCATGGTGAGATCCACTTTTTGGTTGTCATTTATGGCAACACATCTGGGTTATAGATCAATTCCTATGAAGTTGAGTTTTGATGACTCTGAAATCGACTAAGTACAAAAGCAGAGTTATAGAGGTTATTTGGGTATCAAAGATCGAGATCGATGAATTAGGGAAAGAGAGATTAGAGGAAGATAGTATGAGGTATATGTGAGCTCCACCTAAGATCTATTTTTTTTTTTTAAAGTTTACAACAAGTTAGAGAGATTTGAAGACAAATGAACAGTAGCAGAATAGTGATACAGAGCAGTTGGACAGAAGCGATGATTCAGAGAGTATGACATGGACTCCAAGAAATTAGAGTTGGATTATGGTTTTTGATAACCTACACTTTGATTATGTAAGAGCATAGACTTTGCATTTGATATTTGTTTTATTAAATGTATTTTATATTGAGAGTCGACTATGTAATATTTGGTTAAGAGAGTCGACTTAGTTAAGAGATAAGATATATATGGATAACTTTTTGTTGAGCAAATTTATGGATGTATGTGAGATGATTGGATGGATGATATGCAAATTTTAGAGTAGAGGATGATAGAGATCATTGGTGAGCTATGACAGGAACTATCTAAGCATTAGATATGCTTGTTTTGGTTCATTACTGAGAACATGTTGTAATAGAATTACATTGTAAGAGTTGTAAGCTCAGTTGGCCCCTGACAGGGTGTTGTATACCTTTAACAGGGTTTTAATTTCCTTTAAGAAGGAAATGTACTATGTAATATTCAAATCCTAACATGGATAGGTCTCCTAACATGGACACTATACTTTAGTGCATGCTTGTGGGTACTATCCCCATCGGGGTTTTCCCTTGGCCAGGGTTTCCTCGACAACAAAATTATGGTGTTATGAGTACTGTGTTATTTGCTTATGTTCTTTTCATTTCTGCAAGTATATGGTTAATGTTTAATTGGTTGAAAAGTTTTAATAAGTGTTGTAATACTGATTCACCCCCCTCTTAGTATTACCTAATCCTAATAATTGGTATCAGAGCTTTTGGCCCTTGGAGAGAAATTCTAACAGCTAAGGGAGATCATAATGGATTTGGACAGTTTGCAAGAAAACTTTGATGTTGCACTTGAAGATCTTGATAAATAAAAAGTAGGTAATGGAGAATTTAGATTCAACATGCAAGAGCTGAAATTTTTAAAAGGAAACTCAGAGAATAGCTTGAACTTTTCAGAAGTCAGAGACAAGATCTTGTGGTTCAGATAAAAGAAGATTCAGACAAAGACAATTGAGATCAGATGAAGCAACTTGAAGAAGAAAATGAAACTTTGAAACTTGAGAATGAAGCTATGACTAAAGAGATACAGTTACAAAAGGATGCTAAGAATAAGATTGAAGAAACCTTGAATAGTGCATTAGAACAAATGAAGAATGAG
This sequence comes from Thuja plicata, assembly GCA_018584345.1. Classification (NCBI taxonomy): domain Eukaryota; kingdom Viridiplantae; phylum Streptophyta; class Pinopsida; order Cupressales; family Cupressaceae; genus Thuja; species Thuja plicata. The sequence goes on from MU224267.1 coordinate 3,435,919, forward strand.
GCTGACAACTACAAGAACAAGTATCTAGAACTGGAGAAATACAATCAGATTATAAAAGGTGAACTTGTTGAGGCAAAGAAATGCATTGAGAAACTTCACACCAACAGTGATTTGATCGATGAACAAAGAAATAGAAAAAAACCTAAAGATGATATGACTAGTATTGGCTTCAATGAAGCTAAATGCTCAAAGAATCAGGAAGACAAATATGTTGCAAAGATTGATATTGAAAAACCTACTATTGAAGAACTTAGAGAGCATAATAGACCTTTCAGAGGTAGATGCGTTAGATGTAACAAGTTTGGACACATGAAAAGATACTACAGAGGTAATACCCCTTTTAAGACCTTTTTTGGCTATTGTTTTAATTGTAATGGATATGGGCACAAGAAAGTAGAATGCAAGAAACCTAATCAAACTGGATATAGACAAGACAATGGAAGAGAACCTACAGTGAAACCTACATGCTACAAATGTAGTAACATTGGACACATTGTGAAGTACTGTAAGTTGCAAGTAAATCAAGAAAGAAGACCTCTTATATGTTACAAATGCAATAATCTAGGTCATATAGTGAAGTTTTGAAGGTATAATGGAGCAAACAATAGAAGAGTACCACCTCCTATGAATACACAGAAGAATAGAAATGATATTGGTAAGAGTTTTGCAGATTTAAAGAATGATTTTGACAGTTGTTTTAAGAAAGCATAAAATAACAACAGTGGTAAGATATGGAAGATCAAAGAAACAAGTGAGACATTGGTTCAGGGAGAGACACTAGATGCTACTAGATCTTCACCTAATAGTAGTAAAGTAGAATTGACCTAATTGGTTGATCATAGACTTAGGGGGAGCATTGGATAAAGACATCAAAATATATCTTGCCCTGAAACTTGTGGATTAAGCTCATGCAAGATTAGGTATGAACATGGTTGACATCATGGAGTATACAGTTAAGAGTGCAACATCATGCATATATTGTGATCACGAGATCTACAACCGACTGGACAGTATTGGGTAAAGTGAAATTGTATAACTTAAAAATTGTATAAAGCACCATATGAAGATCTATTTCCTTACCATTTGATGAAGAGCGACCTAAGGAGATCAGAGAGCAGAGAGATTCAGTCTATCCTACATTTTCCCTGCGTGATCGATTGAAGCAAAAAATTGGAATTCAGTGTGAAAGAGGTATTTACATCATCTAGTTATGGATGCACCTATTATTTATGATGTTGTAGATTGACCTAGATATAAGTTCAAGAAACATTTGTTCAAGTCTTGTGAAGAAAACCCCGAAGGAGCATTTTCCCTGACACCCTATAGAGTTTTACACATAGAAGATATTAGGGCTTACATTCATTGTAAGTATGATATACTAGGCACTGATGAAATTTGTACTGAGATGGAGTATATGACTGATAAAGGAATCATGAGAGATGAGTTCAAACACATTGATCAGTTGAGTATTATGAAAATTCTAGATTTGTATGAATTCGACAAAGAAGAGTGATTCAAGATATTATTGAGCAGAGTACATGATCAATTCATTTGGATAGGCAAGTAGCCTGTGAAGATTTGTAGTGATTTAATTCATAAGATTACTAGATTGGATAAAACAAGAATCATTCCTGTTGCAGAAAATCATGTGAAGAAGCAAGTCAAAACCCTAACACACTCTAAATGGGACAAGCGAGCAATGACTGTGAATGACATATTTTAACAAGATGTGAGACTAATTGCTATGATACTTGGATATAAATTCTACTACAGAAGTAGACCTAACTCAAGATATGGAGGAGTTATCATGATGGAATGGAGAATGATAAAATAAAATGTAAAATATAACCTATGTGAAGTATTGACACAACAATTTCTTGAGAATGTAAACCTGGTAAAGAAAGACAGAATGAAGACCTTTAGATTTGGGTCACTATTGATACATATGATTATCCACATTGAACACAAATCCCTAGGTATGCACCCTAGTGGTTGGAAATCAGGGATACCTACTGGTATTCAGATCACACAGAGTTATAGAAGACAAAACATAACATGGGTTGATGGTGAATTATTTTGAATGATCAAAATCCTTCAGAGGCAGATGAAAGACAGATATAGGATACCTGATGACATAGTTAAAAATACAAGGATACAATCTGTTTCATGGTTGAAACTTATTGTGTATGCTTTGAGGCAGTCACACCAAGGAATAAATGGTGTTATCCTATGGGATATGAGGTAAGTTCAGAGGTACTTACTATGCAAGTTGAACATGTTCTTGCATCTAAGATTGATACATCAAAAGAAAGATGGGGAACCTATGAAGAGAAATCTGCTAAGCTAAGAGAGGAACAGACTAGAGGTCTAAGGAAAAGGAGAATTGATAACTTTGTGCATGAGTGTGGTGTAAAGGCAGGACTAACAGAGGAAGAATTGAAAGAAGTAAAAAGGAAAATGGATGAGCAATCTTCTAGATTGGCAAGTGCTAGTACTGTAGCCCTTCCCACTCCTGAAGTAGTAATGGTAGATAGTACACCTCCTCCATCATAGTAGACATCACAAGAAGAGAAGATTACTCCTAGAGTAAACACCAGATCTAGCAGGCAGACATCACCTATGGAACCAAGTATTGTAAGAGAAGAGAAGAAAACTGAAACCGAGAAGCACATATGGAAGCCTGATATGAAGATGATTGAGAAGAGAGCTATTGAGAAAGGAAATATAGTTACAGTAAAAAGATATTATGAAAGGTATGGTGAATCAGACAAACTTGAGATTGAAGATATTGTGGTTAATCACTTACTTTTTCAAGAAGACAATATTAGAAATTGAGGGAAGTGTGCCTGAAGATCTATATGGAAGATTGGAGACAAGAAAGGGACAGAATACTTAAAGAATCGAAACCTTTGCTGAGAACCAAGATCAGACTACTGAAAATCATGGAAAGACAATATGATGAAATCACTGAGGAGACTCAGTAAGCTCTGGAAAAAATATTGGTGAATCCTACTGTTGAGGAGACTCCACTTCCTAAAACCACTTTTCCTACAAACTTAGGAATGGGAGAGAGTTTGAAGCCAATTGTGGCAAGCGCTGAGAAGAGCGCAATTAACACATAACTAGATTTCTATGTTTCTATTGTACCTATAAAAATTGACACCTCTAATGATGAGAAGGACCCATTTGTAGAAAATATGGACAACACAATTGATGAGGAAGTAGAGAAGAAAGAGGAAGAAGAGAAGAAGAAAGAACTGAGTGAAACAATGCAGGATGAAGGACAAAAAGAATAGGAAGAAAAAGATGAGACTAAAACTGAGGTAATCACATCTTCTATTTCACTATTGGCAAGAAAATAAAATACAGCAAATGTTGATGTTGATTGCATGGATGAAGATGAGCTAGTGAAATTGGCTTTTACTGCACTCACTAAATCCAAGGAGAGATCAGAAAAAAAAGGTGACAAAAAGGATATGGTAATAACCAAAGCAATTGATACTGTGAACAAATTGCTTCTAGTACCTATTTTTCCAACACAAATATGACATTGAAAACCTAAAGATAACACTTGATGAATTTGATGGCTATTATGAGAGTTTGATAAATATTGCAGAGGAGAAGGTAGAAAATAACTACTCTGAGAAGAAGCTATCTGAAGTTTGCAAGTCCATCTCTTGGGACTTGAGCATTTTTAAAACCACTACTACAAATTCTAAGAGTTGCATTGGACATGGAAGAAAGCTATTCGGTTACTCCATGAATCCTATTAGGCATGTTCAGGATATTGAAGATATCATTGCCAAGGAAAGGGCAACTTTGAATAATATGATGGATAGTTGTGAAACCTCTTCACAATATGTAACAAAATTAGACAAGGAAGTAACTAGAATTTTGGAAAAACTAGATGTATTGGATAATGAGAAAGGGAGATTATTGACTACATTCACTTTGCTGAAGAATTTAATCACTCCTAAGATATCCATAATTGAAGCACACCTATCAGACTTGGAGAAGACATCAGATGCATTGACTAACTCTATGCCTATAGAGTTGAAAGAAGCAGAGACTGCATCATTTGCATTGAATGGACTAATTCATGTTAGTCAACTATTACTGAAGTCATGGGGTATAGAAGTGAAGATCTTGGAAGATTAATTTCAAGATATTCTAAAACTGGTGAGCAAACACTGATTTTATAACTTTATTTGCACCTTTGTCATTGTTGTCAAAGGGGGAGAAGAGAATAAAAATGAATGGGAGAAGAAAGAAGAGTAAAATGAATAAGGATAAGGAGAAAATGTATAAGATAAGAAAAGAGAAAAACAAAATAGAGATTAAGGAGAGACAGTTTTGTTTTGTTGGAACCACTTAGTCATTTTTTTGTTAAGTGTTGCCATTAATGCCAAAGGGAGAGATTGTTGAAAAGTGATCAATTTTGTATGGTGAGATCCAATTTTTGGTTGTCATTTATGGCAGCACATCTTGGTTACAGATCGATTCCTATGAAGTTGAGTTTTGAATACTCTCAAATCGACTAAGTACAAAAGCAGAGTTACAGAGGTATTTTGGGTATCAAAGATTTAGATTGATTAATTATGGAAAGAGAGCTTAGAGGAAGATAGTATGAGGTATATGTGACCTCCACCTAAGATCAATTTTTGTTTTTGTAAATTTTATAACAAGTTAGAGAGATTTGAAGACAGACAGACAACAGTAGACAGTGATACAAAGCAGTTGGACAGAAGCGATGATTTAGAGAGTATGACATGGACTCCAAGCAATCGAAGTTGGATTATGGTTTTTGATAACATACACTTTGATTATGTAAGAGCGCCAAATTTGCATTTGATATTTGTTTTATTAAATGTATTTTGTATTGAGAGTTGACTATGTAATATTTGGTTAAGAGAGTCGACTTAGTTAAGAGATAAGATATATATGGAGAAATTTTTGTTGAGAAAATATATGGATATCATTTGTGAGCTATGACAAGAACTATCTAAGCATTAAAGATGCTTTTTTTGGTTCATTACTGAGAACATTTTGTAACAGAATTACATTGTAAGAGTTGTAAGCTCAATTGGCCCCTAACACGGTGTTGTATACCTTTAACAGGGTTGTAATTCCTTTAACAAGGAAATGTACTATGTAATATTCAGCTCCTAACAGGGCTAGGTCTCCTAATAGAGACACTTTACTTTAGTGCATGCTTGTGGGTACCATCCCCACCGGGTTTTCCCTTGGCCAAGGTTTCCTCGACAACAAAATTATGGTGTTATGAGTACTGTGTCATTTTCTTATGTTCTTTTCATTTCTGCAAGTATATGGTTAATTTTTAATTGATTGAAAATTTTTAATAAGTGTTGTAGTACTGATTCACCCCCCTCTCAATATTATCTAATCCTAACATAGGAAAGCTTATAGTCATTTTGAACTGAAATGATGATCTAGACGCGATGGTGGGGTCAGATTTGTCTTAAGAGGAGATGTGGGTAAGCTTTGGCTCAAAAGGAGGTTTGAGCCCCACGGTGGGTGCCAGAAATGTATGCGTGAATTTGGGTCTTCACCTGCAGCTCCAAACACACACACACACACACTTCAATGATCCATTAAGTGGTTAGCAGGTTAGAAAATAATAAAAACATCCTAAGCTAACTGACACCGGTTCATTGCCTTCTAGTAGGTAGGAGTATGGACTTTTCTCTCAAGTCATCACAAAGTCCAGTGACTACACACTATTCTAAATGAAGGATTTTAAAGCTATATGATTGAGTAATCTAAATGATAAATGCAAGATGCAGATTGTTGTTAATCTAAGCTAATTAGATCTATTTTAGAAGCACCAAATAAAATGTGTAAGATTCATTTTAATAAACACCAAATTCAAATTTTTTCTAAGATCAGATTGTTTGCATGCTTGAAAGTGATAACAACAATGTTAAATGTTTAAAAGCTAAGAATGATAGAAAAGAAAATGCAGTATAATAACGATAGCAAAATTTAGAATCCTTTGTGAAGGAAATGAGCTTCTCTTTTATAGAAAATATCTATCAAATTGACGGTCGAGTCAAAAGAAAAGAGTAGCTCAGATTCGATTTGAGGAATCACAATCCATGTGCAAGCAATTTGATTGGACGAAAGATTCAGTTGATTGAATTGACTGGTCAGTTATTTTGGAAAGTTCCAAAATCATTTTTCAGTTAACTAAAATGTTTCCAAAATGATAAATACTAGAGAATCAGTTAACTGAGTGGAACTGGATTGTTTCCAATTTGATAATCAGTTAACTGGATTTGATAATGTCATATGCATTTTTAATAATTTAAATGATTTTGAATGCATATTTATTTTTATTAATTAATTTAATTCTCTTTTTTATTTAATTGACAATTTTGTAATTTTATTTAATTAATTATTGGAATATCAATTAAATAATTAACATAAGGTTTATTTGCCAATATATTATGATTTCATGAATTAATTAATTAATCAAGTAAGATGATCGATTAGGACCTAGGGTTCAGGTCAGATCAGTTCAAATTTGATAGATTGAGGAATTACATATTTGATTTGTTGGAAATAATTGAATGGTGTGTACTGAGAGGGGAGGGGTGAATCAGTGCCCTTAAAACTTTTATCACTTAACCTTAATCCTTTTAGTAATCGATTGCTTGTATTACCAACCATATGTGTTATTCTATCTTTATGCATGTAATATCAATTCATAAACATAATTTGCATGTAAACATTCATAGAAACATTCATGAAATGTATTGACACATGACACAAGATTTGGTAACCCATAAAACCCATGTTAGAAGGAAAAAACTATGGTGGGGATGAAACCCACGAAACTTCACTATCTACAGATTGGAAGGGGTCGGTTAAGACTTACAAGTTTGATCAATTCTGATGATCTTACCCTGTTATGAGTAACATGTAGAGACTGGTTAAGGTCTACTATGTTAAGACCTTTAGAAACACTATTTAGTGTGCACTCAATTAAGAGATTTACAAAGGATTGTTAAATCCACCTTTTCTCAAAGGATTTCTTCTATTTGCTACACTTGTTAGAATGTAGTCAAAAATATTCATTGACCTGAGTATATGCAATCAAGAATTATTGATTAAAAATCCAATAAAGTTCACATGTATAATTATCACCTATAGTGATTGATCAATACCTCTGTTCTTCTCGGTAGTCTTGGATCTTGTTCTTGAAAACTGATTTAATCTTTGGTTGTTCTTCTACATAAAACTCTATCTCTAATCCATAGAAGTGTCTGTGGATACAATCATCATCACATCCATTCATTCTGATTGATTACACATCTATTTATATAATGAATTTTACCTAAATGAGTTTCATGCATAACAATGATAACTCTATGATCAAAGGTTTACAACTTGACCTTGATCTCCTAGTTTGCATGTTTCTAATCAGTTAGACTAATTAAAAAAATTATAATTATATTGTTTGACCCTCAAGAAATGGATTTAAATCTAATCAAAAATCTAAATATAAAACACCAGTGTTTTATCTGACGTGGAAGTCAGATCCACATTTCTTAGGATTATAACTGTCTCTCGATAGACTGGTTTTTTGGGTTACTCTATAGTCTGTTGGGTTCCTCTGTTATCTGTTCTATCGGGTTACACTGTAATCTTCTTGTTGGGTTCCTATGTCGGGTTACTCTGTCAGGTTACTTTGTCGGGTTACTCTTGTAACATTTTTGGGTTGCACTAGTAAACTATTGTCGGGTTCCCTTGTGAACTTGTATGCCAGGTTGCACTAAACCTGTCTTTCAGTGTTGGTGTTACCGATGGTTTCAAAACTATTTTCCTTTGCATACTAATGGAAAAATATGTCTTCATGATTTAGGACTTAGGGTTTATCAAGATTAGGGTTTCTTGATTAATTGTTGAGATTGGGGGTCTAGGGTTTAGATGACCATTTTTATGTGATTACAATTAGAAATATCTAATGCAAGAAAGAAGTGTAAATAAGAAATTTATGAGTTGTTGGTTGAGATAAAATAACTCTTGAAAAAGACAAAGAGTAATGAACTTAAGGCCAAAATTTTTACCAAAGAGTTCAAGGGTTTGGATGAAGATTTGTTTGGCGATCTTAGAGCCCTAAGGAAACAAGCTGCTAATAACAAAACAAATTCCAAGAAATATAAATTTGAAGGAGAAGGGCCTATTTTGAGGTAGTTGCACCCACATGAAATTGAGGAAAATGCAAAGCTCAAGAAAATGACAAGGATGCATCTAATAAGGGTAAGTAGAAGGTGGTTAGTATAAGCATAAATGAGCCTAAACAAGACAAACTTACCTCTACTGGTGTGTCCAAAGTTGACCCAGAACTTGAGCAAGCTAGAAAAGCTAAGGAAGATTTAGCTAAGTAGCTAGAAAAATGGAGTTAGAGGATGTTGTTGCTGACATAAAAATGAGAATAGCTTTCCTCCATGCTATTAAATATACTACTGAAATTAGCTCAATGCTCGTTGCCATTGGGACACTACAACAAAACCCACTAGATGGTTCAAAACCAAGTGCTCAAATTTATGGTCCCAAGCAAGGTGCCCCTCAACCTACTCAAAACCAAAGGGGTGTAGCAGACACAAGTGGGAGTAATACCCTTGGAAATTTTCAAAGAAGACCTATCTATTTGGATAGATACCATCCTCTATTCTTTGATGGCATTCATGGTCATCCAAATATGATCCCAAATGAGGTAAGAGACTGAATGCCTAGGTTCACTAGTAATAATGTCATTACTTGTGAATAACATTTGAAAGATTTTACTGACAAGATCACTAATTTTGAGATTGAGAATGAAGATGTTATAATGAAGCTTTTTGTCCAATCTTTGATAGAAGATGTTAGGGACTGGTTTAGGAATTTGTTTTAGGGTAGCATAGCATCTTGGGGTGAATTTGTTAGGTCTTTAGGGAAAAATACCATGAGCATGTCAACTAAGGTTACATGTTAAATGAATTCAATAATATCAAGAAGTTACCTAATGAAAGTATGACAGATTTCAACAATAGATTTCAAAAGGCCATGAACAAATTATTCCAAGTGTTGAGATTAGATGAGCAAGTATGTTTAACTACCTAATTCAATGCTGCTAATGGGAATATGTCCCATCTTCTTAGGGATAAGAACCCACGTACCTTGAGAGATGCTTACAAGACAACAATTGATATTGAGAGTAATAGACAAGCCTTAGGAAAGTTGGGGAAGAGAGAGGATGGTAAACTATGGAAGGAGACAAGAGGACAAATAAGAAAACATATCAAACAGGATGATAGGGTTGATAAGTTGATGAGTGTAGTGAAAGATTTTACTGCCAAAATAGACAAAAATGACAAAGGTTTTCATGATAACGAGTATCAATACCATAGGTATGATAGACAACCAAGTTTGAGGGACATGTCGTATAGAACAAATTGGAAAGATGGTAAGCTAGTCCCTGAAAATAAAGAAAACTAGAAGACAAACAAGACCCCTAATCCTCTAAAGAGAAATAGCACAAACAATGTGGAGAACACCCCTTGGTGTGCTACTTGTAACATGCCTCACTCTTATTACCAATGTGTTGTAGCTCAAGCTCTAGCTGATCAAATGGAGGAGGTAAATGAACAGACATGTTCTAGACACGAAGGCCCTGTTGTAAATATGTTTACTATAAGAAGACCTTATCCATGGTCTCCAAAAGATAGTGAACCTCCTGAAAATGTAAGTAAGAAGGGAAGAAAATACCAAGAATAGCAGTTACACATTCTTTCTGATTCAGATGATGAAGCTGGTGCTATACCACAAAGAACCATAAATGCAGTAGGTGATGATAAGGAGCATCCCCATTTTAGACTACCAAGTGATGAGGAAAAGAGATCCTTGACCATAGCAGCAATAAATCAGGCTAGGAGTGCATATAATTTGAGAAATAGAAGGGTGGAGCCTGGACAAGGAAAATTTTCTTATGTGTTTATTAAAGAAGGTGCCCCAAAATTTGTTGCAGAATCTCCTGCCAAGGATAACAAAGAAAAGAAAAGTACTAAATAGGAAGAACCCTCTTATGCCCAACAGGAGAAAGAGGAAGTGAAAATAGAGGAACAACTTGTTGCTAATAAGACCAAGAAAGGTAAGAGAAAAAATAATGTGTTTTCTGAATTTCCTGCATTTGACATGAATCATGCTCTTACACAAATGAAAGTATCAGTTCCACTGATGGATATTTTAAAGATAAAAGAGCATAGAGAAGTTGCAATGTCAATTTTCAAAGGGATTGAAGATATCCCTATTCCAAACAAGAAAGAGAATAAGAAAAAGGAAGTTGCATTTGAACCAGACACCCCTATATTGTATGTGGGTAACATTATTACTCAAGATCTATCTCAAGTGGATCCATTCTATGTTACTTTGTTAATAAATAATAAGCTTATAAAGAATTGCATAATTGATTCTGGTGTTGCTGCCAATGTCATGCCATATGAAGTAATGAAGGAATTAGGAATGAGTGTGGACACTTTTTATGGGAGATGCTATGCCATGGACAACAGAGAGGTCGCTTTGGTAGGAAATTTGAAGGTAGTTGAGGTAAATATAGTTGTATTCCCTGAGGCCACATACAATATGGATGTGGTTGTTGTGGATACTCAACCCCATTATGGCATGTTGTTGTCAAGAGAATGGGCTACATCAGTAGGGGGCATGTACAATTGGATCTATCTTATGCAACAATCCCAGTAAATGGGATGAAGTGAAATTTTACATAGAGCCATGAGCACCAATCATAGTTGAAAAGGTGCCAAGTAAAATGCTCAATTGTTGTGTTGAGGTAGACATGGAGAACTTTAGAGTGAAAAAGATCCTTCCAGAGTACAGAAATACTGATCCACTGGTGGATAAATTGTGCACATAATAGAATTACCTATGACAAATGTATTTTGATGGAGCTTGTTCAAAAGAAGGATCAAGAGCTCGTGTCATATTCATTTCTCCATCAGGTACCACTTTCAAGTATTCTTTCTTATTATCTTTTCTCTATACAAATAACATTATTGAGTATGAAGCCCTATCTTTAGGGTTAAACATAGCATCTAGGCATGGTATCAAATGCTTAAAATTTTTTGGGGACTCTGAATTGGTAGTAGCCCAGGTCAGATCCAAATATGTTGTAAAGAATGATAGGTTAAAATTGTACAAACATGCAGTATTGGATCATAAAAAATATTTGATGCTTTCAACATTAATTGGTTTGAAAGATCAAAAAATACTATGGATTATTTCTTAGAAAATGTTGCTCTAAAAAGTGATGATTCTACTTTGACTGGAGTATCTATTATAGAAGTCAAGAACAAACCTGTTGTGCTAGATAATTTCTACAATTGGCAAGTTTTTTAGGATGACCAAGATATCCTTAGGTGTTTCTAATGTCTTGACCATTTTGAGGGTCAACATGTAGATTGCAATGCATTGGTTGAAGTATTTGATGACAAGGACATGGTTTTTGGTAATGAGGTGGTTCATCTCAGTTCAAATCAAATACCCAATGGGTTTGTTGAACTAGAAGCATTGTTTAATGACCAAGATAAATTTATGTCAAAAAAGAGAAATGTCAAATTGGAGGACCTTGAAGAGGTGAATGTGGGATAAGAGGAAACACCTCAAAATGTATACATTGGAAAAGGTTTAGATCCTCGTGTTAGGGAAAATCTAATAAAGCTTTTGAGAAAACACAAGCAGGTATTTGCATTTTCCTATGAGGATTTAAAGGCTTATAAAGAGTACATATTTCAACATGAAATCCCCTTGAAGCCAGAGATTAAACCATTTAGGCAAAAGCAGAGGCCTATCAATCCATTATTGGCCCCTAAAATGCAACAAGAACTGATGAGGTTGAGATAAGCCAAGATTATCCAACCTATAAGACATTCAACTTGGGTACCTAATTTAGTCCCAATCAAGAAGAAAAATGGTAACATAAGGTTGTGTGTGGAATTCATAAATCTAAACCTAGCATCTCTAAAAGACAATTATTCTTTTCCAAATATGGAAGCAATGTTGCTAAAGTCACTGGTTGTGACTTATTGTCCATGATGGATGACTTATTAGGCTATAACCAAGAATTGGTGAAGGATTCAAACCAGTTCAAGACTGCATTTACAACCCCTTGAGGGACCTATGTATATGTCAAAATGCCATTCAGTTTAATGAATGCAGGGGCAACATTCCAACGAGCCATGGATGTTGCTTTCAAAGATTTTATTGATCTATTTATGGTTATTTATCAAGATGAATTGGTAGCATGTTCTAAAGAATTAAAAGATCATTATGATCATCTTGAAAAGGTGTTCATTAAAGTTGTTGAGTATGGTGTATCTTTGAATCCTAACAAGTGCTAGTTTGCAGTAACAGAGGGAAAGTTACTAGAGCACATTGTATCAAAGGAAGGAGTAAGGATTTAACTTGAGAGGATAGAAGCAATACAAAAGGTTCTTACCCCTAAGAATGTCAAAGGAGTGCAGTCTTTCTTAGGAAAGATAAATTTTGTTAGAAAATTCATTATCAATTTTGCATAAATTGTTAAGCCCATAATAATTTTCTTAAAGAAAGATGCTAAGTTCTAGTGGGATGATGAGGCACAGTCTTCCTTTGATAAGTTCAAAAAGGAAATCCAGGAAGCCCCTATCTTGAGGTCTCCTGACTATAGTAAACCATTGTCAATCTTTTCCTTTGCATCTTTCTATACAATAGCTGTTGTTTTACTGCAAAAAGATGAGGAAGGAAATGAACATCCTATTGCATTTTATAGCAAGTCACTCCAAGATAAAAAATTGAATTATGATGTGATGGAGAAGTAGGCATATGCATTAGTCAAGGTTGTTAAGTCATTTAGGCCTTATCTGGTTTGTTCAAAAGTAATAGCATATGTACCTCATGCAGTTGTTAAAGACATTATGCCCTAGTCAGAGGCCACTGGGAAAAGATGCAAATGGATAAACAGGGTGCAGGAGTTCAATCTAGAAATCCATATCAAAAAACTAGTGAGATGATTGGGCTTGGAAAATCTCATGACAGAGGAGAATATGGATTTAGTGCAAGTGAATAATATGGAGTTGCAAGACTTAACACTCACTAGCATTGAAAGACAGCCATGGTATTCTGATATTGTATACTTCCTCAAAATTCCAAGTGCCCTAGTACTACGAGTGACAATCAGAAAAGGACTATAAGATTGCAATCCCAGAAGTATACCTTAATACAGGGACAACTGTACTGGAATAATAGAGATGATGTCCTATTGTTGTGGCTAGATGAAAGGCAAGCTCATAGAGTGTTGAAATAAATGCATGCAGGCTTATGTGGGGGACATTTATCTACTAAGACAACTGCCCATAAAATTCTAAGGGCAGGTTACTATTGGCCCTATGTTTTCAAATATTCTTTCAGTTTTGTGCAAAAGTGTGAGCCTTGTCAGAGGTTTTCTTCAAAATTAAAATTTTTTGGAGCTCTATTGTTGAATCCAATACAAGCTCAAGCCCCTTTTACTATGTGGGGAATTGATTTCATTGGTAAATCTATAGAATATTCCAATGGAGGACACAGTTGGATCCTGGTTTCTACAGACTACTTTACAAAATGGATTGAAGCAATCCCTAAAAAAGGAGCAACCAGTAAAGTTGTCATTGATTTTCTGATGGAAAATGTCTTGACTAGGTTTGGTGTCCCTTTAAAGTTAGTAACAGATAATTCCAAATGTTTAAGGTCTAGAGATTTTCAAGAATTTTGTAATGAGAATGGAATTTTCATATCATATTCCTCTCCATATCATCCACAAGAAAATGGACAGGCAGAATCAAGCAACAAAAGTATTCTACAAATTTTGAAGAAGACCTTGGAGACAAATAAGAGGGCATGGCATTCAAAATTAAAATTAGCCCTGTGGGCTAATAGAGTGATAATTAAAGTGGCTACTAGTAAGTCACCCTTTGAACTAGTATATGGAGTATAGGCTAGGTTGCCTGTGAATAATTTGTTATCTATTTACAAGTTTATCATGGATCAAGAACTAGAAGTAAATGATGCTCTACAAGATAGGATGATCCAGTTGATTGAGCTTGATGAGAATAGAAGGGAAGGGCAGAAGAAAAACATAAGAAATCAAAAAAAGATGAAGTACTTATTTGACAAAAGGGCTAGTACCAGAATTTTCCAGCCAAATGACATGGTATTGTAATGGAATACCAGGGCTGAGGATAAAGGAAAACAGAAAAAGTTTGAATCTTTATGGTTGAGGCCTTTTATTATTCATTGAGTATTTGGAAAGGATTCATATTTTATGAAAAATATGGATGGTGAGGTGTTTGAATTACAAGTGCATAGACAATTGTTAAATCCTTTCTTCAATTAATTATGTTTTCCATGAATAGTAGTCTTGTAATATATGTACAGGTGTGTTTGTTTCTAGTTGTGTATTTATTTATGCAGTAGGTTAGTCTAGTTGTGGTCTGTCATGTTAGAGATCTAGTTTCTTGCATTGAAATTTTATTCAAATTATCCTCAGATAGAGCCAATGTTGGGTCTATTTTAGGTTTCCTGAGTCAAGCTAAAAATTTTGGTTCCCAATGTAAGTTTGTTCCCTAAACATCGAAGTGTTTTCCAGTGTGCCCTCAAATTTTCTGTAAGTGTCTGTATCCCAAGAAATTTGATTTTGAAAATACATGAGAGCCTTAAACTCTAAGTTTTTTGGGTCATTACATGAAAAATCCTAAACCCTCATAGCCTATTCTAATTTGAAGTTACTTTTTTGTAACTTAAATCTTTATGTCATGCGTCATGTGTCATGTCTCAGCGGGGCCATCTTTATTTCCCTAAGTCATGTTTCCTAGCGGGGTTCACTTTAATATTTCCTAGTTTCCTAAGTCCCTAACACACCTTTACCTTTTTCATATGTCGAGCAAGTTGTTTTCAATCAAACAATTAGTGTTATGCCTCAAGCCAAAGATGTAGTTATTTTATTGATCAAGGCAATGTGCTCACTTGACAAGTGTCCTGTCAAGACTGAATATTCTTATTATCTGGCGACTTGGTGAGGCTCTTTATCTCTTAATCTCCAAAATAAAGGAATATTCTCTTATGGATTGGGAGATTTTGTGTAGGCCATCGATCTTGTGGCTAGAGCTAGATCTCTAGATTAAAGTCAAAGTCTTGTTTTCATTATGAGATCTCGCGAGGGTCGTTGATCGGGTTCTATTCTTGTTCTGGTTGTGTGGTCTGCTCTGAATCTCTAGATGAGACTTAAGTTAAGAAATTTATTTAGCGACTTGTAGATCTCTTCAAGCGCATGATCTCTAGATGGAACCCATGGTCAAGGCATGTCAGGTTGGGTTTATTTTTAGATTCAGAGATAAGCTTGTCTTTGAATCTCGGAATGAAAGCAGAGTTAAGTCAAAAATCTCAAGATTGAGTCTTTGTCATTGATGCAGTGTTGATCTTGTAGCTGGCACATGATCTCCAAATGGTAATCAAGTTAAGAAAAGTGTTTAGTGATTCAGAGACTCCGTTACCTCTGAATCTCCAGATTTGATCAGGTTCAAGCCAACTTAGCTAAAAATCAAGTAAGGTTTGTTGCGGTAAGATCTGTATCATTGCTAAAGATAATGATCTATGGCCAGTGCTAGATAGCCAAATAAAAGTCAAAGTCTTTCTTTCTTTTAGAGATTTGGTGAGAATCGTTGATGTCTTTTAGATCATGTGGTGTGCGTCTAAGCTTAGAATGTGACTGGAGTTAAAAAATTTATTCAGCGACTTCAAGTTTGCTTTATCTCTTAATCTCCAGTTTTAACTATGGTCAACCCAAGTCAGGTAAAGTCTCAATGCTAGATTCAAAGACAAGAGGGAAATGGTGTGCTCAAAGTTAAGGCTAGTTAAGGCTGAAGTACAGATGAAAGATTGATCTGACAGTTGACGCTAAGGCTTAAAGAAAAAGTTGTATGAGATCTAACCTTGAGCCATTATGCCCATGTGACACTTGGCATGATCTGATTGTTGGGTCCCAAGTTTTCAAAGAAGTTAAAGAAGCAACATGTTTGTTAAGATCTTGTGGATAGCGCTTTTCCTTAAAGTGCAAGATGAAGTTCTTTATGGTTTAAGTCATCGCACCCTTTCACCATGTGGCATTGCATATATCATCAATTATGGGTTTTCAAGGGCTGATAAAGGTTGTGCAGATGCAAGAAGATCTACGACTATCTCTTTCCCTTGATCACAAAGATGAAGCTTTTTACAATTCAAGGCATCATGATAGAGTTCCACGTGTTTGTGGTGGGGCCAGGCTAAAGTCAAAGGATGGTTAAAGGGTGGTTAGTTCAAATTTCATCATGTGGCTAGTGCTTTGCCTCAAGACAAAGATGCATGAAAGATACTCTTCAAGGAATCACACCTAATCGCCATGTGTAAAGTTGATGAGGCTACGGATGGAGTAAAGATAGATCAGGTTGGATTTCATCGGATGACTGGCGCATTTCCTTAATGCAAAGATGATCATCAGTTAGTGTTCGAGGCATTGTGCCAGTGTGACACATGGATAGATGATGGGACCCGACTGGAAGAAAATAAGAATAAAAGGTTGTTAGTTTTAAAAGGATCTAGCGGTCAGCACTTTGCCTCAGGGTAAAGATGATCGCAAGGTAATTTTTGATCCATTGCGCTTGGTCGACGCGTGGCACATCTCACATCATAATCTCGCAGGTTGCTAAGGCACTAAAGTTTAGGCAAGTTTGAAGAGATCATATGGGTGGCATTTTGACTTATTCACAAGATGCATACACATGTCCAACTGGCTAGTCAAAATCAGTGGTTCTCATTGGATCTCCAATTAAACTTAGGGTTACGTATTTCATTCAGTGATTCAGATTAAGTTTATCTCTGAATCTCAGGATTTGACCAGAGTTAGTATGAATATTGGGATATTTAGAGATGTAAGTTATCTCTAAATCTCAGAATGGACAAGGGTTAATGTTGAGTCTAATGAAGATAAAATGTGAATCATTGACGCAAAGAAAATCTTGTGGTTGTCGCGTGATCTCGTAAAGTGACTGGAGTTAATAAAATCATTCAGCGACTTGGAGATTGCTTTTATCTCTAAATATCTAAATTAAATCATAGTCAAGTAAAGTCAAGTATAGTTACATTGCAATATTCAGAGATACAAAGAGATAAATTACTCGGGGTTAAGAGGCGAGCCAGAGGTGAAGTAAAGCAAAGTTTGTGTGCCTGGTGATGAATCTCTGAATTAAACCAGGGTTAAGTAAACCATTGAGTGATTTAGCAAGGACCGTTGATGAAATAAAAGATCTATGGTTGGCGCTAGATCTCATAATGTAACCCAAGTCAAGAAAATAATTTAGCGATTCAGAGATAAGCCTTATCTCTAAATCTCCAGACCAAACCCAAGTTAAGGAAAACATTCAGAGATCACGAGACTTAGTTGGTCACTGAATCTCCAGATTGAACCTGAGTCAAGTGAAGGAGTGCTCGTATTAAATAAGAACCATTAATCAAGACTCATATGAGTGGTGTGCGCTAAGTCGCTTGGTTTAACCTAAGTGACATGAAAGATTCATAGATTAAGAGATAAAGCAAAGGTGGCGAGTCTCTAGATAAACCCTAGAATTAATAAAGTGTTCAACGACTTGGAGAAGACATTATCTTAGAATCTCCAGATAAACCATGGTAAAGCTGACTATTTTGAAATATACTAAGGAGCTTGTTCTCGCACCATTTTGAGAAAATAAAGTAAATAACCTGGCTGAGGAAAGATAGGAGATCCTGACAAAGTACAAGTAATGTGTTGAGTTGTAAAAAAGAAAGAAAATCAAGCCAATCATCTCTCGTCTAGGGATTTTTTAACATTTTATAAGGTTTTAAAAGCAAAAGGCACTCATGAATTTTTCCAGCTATCAATTCAAATTCAATTACCTATCAACTTCATATGCCATGGTTAGCACATAATTGATTTCAATACATGTTGAGTAATTGTTGAAGTGATTGAGAAATGACTTTCAGAGTTCTCGACTAGATTGATGGTTTGATTGTTCAATGATAAATAGACTCATCCCTTGTACATTCTGCTCATCAAAGTTTTCAGAAGAGAAAAGCGAGAATTTGTGAAGTTGCAGAGATTTGTGAAGAGAGGCTTGTTTTAGAAAGAGATAATTGCAAGACTAGAAAATATGAGTCAAGAAGACTCCAAAAAAGCTTTAGCTAGTGGGGGAAGCAAGGATACAAAAGAAGAGTAGAAGGTGAAAAGGAATTACTCAAAATATTTCATTACTTTGCTTCCAAGATTGAATCAAAATAAAAAGGTTAGTAATGAATTATTCTCATATTTCATGTCTGGTTGTAGAGATCCTATTACCCAAAATTGTTTTGGGTATCATTTTTTCAACTACTTATATAGTAATAGAGATAGATATATCCTTGTCTCAAATCCCTAGACACTAGGTTTGGCCAAATTGATAATCCCAGATGTCTTTCTGGATGTAGACTTGCTAGTTGAATTGGCCATGAGGTATTATACAGTCTCTAAGACTATTAGAAAGCATGATGAGACAACCCTAGTCACCTTGGATAGGTCTTCCTTTATGAAATATTTTGGTATCTACCATACCTCTAGCACACAAATTGATCTGAGCAAACTGAAAGTGAAATATAGTAAAGAGATCAATCTGGTTAAAATTTTGATCCTAGCTCACATGCCTAGGTCAAATAAATATATAGCCCCATTACCCGCTTCCAAGAATGCACCATATGAATTCAAGGATATGCACTTCTACATGAAGTATTTAGCATATGGTCTATGTAGAGTGTTGGGAATTGATGGGCACTTAGAGAGAATGCCTTCGGATTTGTTGATGATCATCTTAGACATCCAAATTCCCATGTGAATACTAACTTTAATTATATTCAATATATCATTGAGTGGATGCATGAGGGTCTTATAAGTATTCAAAAGAAAACCAACCCAAAATTCATGCATTACTCAATTTTAATGCATTTAATTATTTTCCACAACATAGATAAAATGGATACTCAAAATTTGAGACAAGGGATACACATCCAGGGCTAGCCAAACCCTGTGCAGTTCTGGATTAGGGTCTGTAACTATACTTCAATGAGAATGAGTTCCATGGTTTCCAAAATTGGATTGTGCATCCAATTTTAACTATGCTTGGTACAAATATAACCATGTTATCGGTCAAGGTGCTAAGTCTTCTAAGGCCTTGTGAGTATGTTGATAAGTTAATAGGAGATCATAACTAGGGAGAATTTTATCTAGAGAAGACCTACACACTAATCAGGGTCTATGGGTGTCCTCAGCCCCCACATATACTTTCAAAGTATGTTTCTCCAAGGGATGCATTAATGGCACTCATTTGGAAACTAGTGTGGATAGATAAAGAGCACTTGGCCCCTCATAGGAAGGATATATTCACACCAAGGCAGATCCATTTTGTTGATTTTATTATTGGGAAGAAGGACATGGAGGGAATAAAAAAATGGTTGGGGAAATTTAAGATGAGCATGGCCCAATACAGATATGTAGACCCTAAGGTTTTTATAAAGAGTGCTAAGAAATTGCTCACACCAAGTGTCACTAGCATCAAGGAGCATGAAGGATGTGATGAAGAGGATGTTATCAGAAAATTTTTTAATGAGGAAGAAGAAGAAAAGAGAGCAAGAAAATAATAGGACCTGCTACACCTCGAGAAAGAAATGAAAAAGATAGGGATTCCTTTTAGAGGTTTCTTCTCAGGAGTGCCTTATATGACTAGGGTTACCTAGATGATTTACTCATATGATATCTTGTATATTCAATTGGAGAATCGGATAGAAGAGAATCAAAGGGGTCCTAAACAACACTCATCCTCTGAGTATGAGAAAGACAGTGATGGAGGATATAATATTTATAGCCCTCCTCAGATGGATCAGCCACCTGGTTCTGAAGCTAGCTCAGAAGCTCTTGATACTGAGGCAACAAGTGAGCCTCCTAGGAAGAAGCAAAAAACATAAAAAGGAGGACCCTTGCAGTTGGAAGCACAAGGAAAGAAGAAAGACAGAGTAACTTCCCTAGTTACTAGTGAAAGACAATATCATCACCAATTAAGGAAAAATGTCAGAGAGGGAAAGAAAAAGGAAAAGGAGATCCAGAAGTAGGTTGAATTGACCCTCCAATTATGCCAGGATGAGAGAGAACTCTACCAAGAAGATTTTTTAAACAATGATGTATTTATTAAGACTGATGAATTCAAGAAATTTCTCATCTAGAGAAAGCAATAGGAAATTGGACCCCAATTGCAGATAACAGAGGGTGCCACCCTAGGAGATGAAGCCTTGCAAGCTCTGAAAGCCTATGACCCTGAATCTTAAACCATCACACCAGAAGAGGTTAGACAATTGATGAAGTCTAGTGGGATGTTGCTTGTGCCTGGATGGGATCTAGCATCTACATTCATCATTGATCAGACTAGGAAGCAACCAGAAGCTCAATTTTCTTCAGAGACTCAAATAGGAGAAATGATAAGAGGTTTTGGATATGATCCAAAGTCCCAAACTCTCACTATGTGGTCCTTGGCTCCAAGAACTCAGGAGCCATTTTTGGTCAGTATAGAGGAAAATATGGATGGGGACAAGATCATTTGGATTGTCCAAAACACATCTAATCTAGAAATATCCTAGGCTGTCACTCACTTTGCCCGCTTGAATCAAACAAAAATAGAGCAATTATCATCAAGATATGGAAGGCTCTTTGATGAGTCAATTGCCTTGGAAAAAGATAGAGAGAAGGGCCTAATGAAGATCAAAGTATTTCAAGAGAAAGTGGAAGCTCTAAATAAACAATTGAAAGAGGCCTCCAAAGCTCTTCCTCCTCCAACTCAAGAGGTTGCAGTTGTGTAGCATGATGTCACCGAGGAGCCTGCACATGAAACATAAACAATGGACAAGGATAGGAATGAGGTTGCCCTCTCTGCATTGTTGAACATCTTGCAACACAAGATAAGTGTACTTAAGGGCAAAGTGGATGCAGTACACAAGGCACACATCAAGTTGCTTGATCTGGAAAAGGAGGTAAAGGACCAAATAACAACTCTGCACCCATTGTTCAGTGTATGGTCAAACAAAGGATCCTTGTTTGAGAGGATAGAGGCACTGCAACCCCACAGAGCAGACCTTCTAGAGTCAATATGCCAGGTGGGAAAAATGATAGAACAAATTGGCACATCTTTATCCTTTTTTGAAGGGGAGTCCAATCAAGTACAATCAAGGCTAGTCATGTCTGGTCATGATTTTAACAAGTTCACCCCCCTATCAGAAAAGATAATGATGAGGTGAAAGTAGTTGAGGAGTGGAAGGGATAATTTGACACCTTGTTGCCAGCAAAAGAGGTCTTCTTAACAGAGGACAATGTTCTAGAT
Organism: Thuja plicata; assembly: GCA_018584345.1. NCBI lineage: Eukaryota > Viridiplantae > Streptophyta > Pinopsida > Cupressales > Cupressaceae > Thuja > Thuja plicata. The sequence goes on from MU224267.1 coordinate 3,457,410, forward strand.
ATGGACATATTCAATAGAGCCCTAGATGAAGTATTCAAAGATGAAACAGACTTTGCCAAGTTTGTTATAGATGTATGGGCTATCAGTGATGCTTGGTGGGAAAGAAAACTAAAGCAATTGCAGGGAATAAAAGATTTTAGTTGGCCAATAGAGGATGAGGTAACACTTTGGGAAAACAACACCAAACCCAAGAAGAAGAAGAAGAAGAAGAAGAAGAAGCCAACAACAATAGACCTGGATATAATAGATGAGGAGTGAATGGAACTTGGCACCTGATCAATGAGCACAAGGTGTTAGAATGAATTTAGAATAACTGAGAGGGGAGGGGTGAATCAGTTATCCTCAGGTCTAGATGTAGCAAATAAAACTTTTTGTATTTTAGATCTACTCGACAGCAGTAGCATATGTCAACAACTTTAATCATGCAGTTTACTGTCTAATGTAATTAGCTTGTAGGAACATAACAGTAAAGAAAACCATAAGCATTCATACAAGTTGACACAAGTATTTAACATGGAAACCCAATATGGGAAAAACCACCAGTAACATGCTACAAAGTTTTCACTCTTTTGAAGTGAGCTCTGTGAGGAGCCAACCCTGTTAAAGGTTACAATAACACACTATTAGGTGTGACCTGGTTAAAGGATTTAATCAGTCTGTCAGGAGTGGCCTTGTTAGATGACTTAGAACATTCCACATGAATGTCACCTTGTTAGAGGATTTATACAAATGACTGTTAGGTCAACCTTGTTAAAGGATTTTAACTGATACAATGGTTAGAAAGTAATCAGCAGTTGTGATCTGATA
>MU224267.1:3464056-3474744 GCA_018584345.1 Thuja plicata
AGGATTTAATCACCCTGTCAGGAGTGGCCTTGTTAGAGGACTTAGAACATTCCACCTGAATGTCATCTTGTTAGAGGATTTATACAAATGACTGTTAGGTCAACCTTGTTAAAGGATTTTAACTGATTTAATGGTTAGAAAGTAAGCAACAGTTGTGATCTGATACATACAACTTACTTTGCAAATTTAGATCCAATTACAGCTCTAATGTTAACTTATTGGATAGCCTGCATTGTCATTTCAACCTTATGATCTACCTGGAAATCCGTCAAGCAATCACACATGCAACTCTCTGCTTTTGTATTCAGCCTTCTCTGCTAGATCATGCCAAACTGTAAATCAACTATGCAATCCTCTTGCATACACACATGTACTACACATTCAGCAACACACTTTAGCATTCTCAATGAATAACCCATTGAGGTTATCATATACCTCTTTGTCTAGGTTAGATAAATCTTTTTCCTCTTAAACAAGATTATAGATCTTAGGTTAGGTTAGATCCAATAGATCATTCATCTTTGTATTACATTTACTTCTCCAAATTAGTCTCTAATTAAATCTTGAAACCATGCATTAATTACAGTTACCCGTAGATTAATTGACATGGATCAATCTTTAATTAACATTACATATCCCAATAAAATTAACTAAGTCGGCCAGAGATCTCAAATCTCATCATTAATCCAATTACTGTAAGTCGGCCAACATCAATGTTTCCACTCATCAATTTCACTAGTGCTCGGCATTGAACAACTTTTCTCGTCACGAACAACTTTTCTCGGCACAAGCCAAACTTTGCTTGGCACACGCAACTTTGTTCGGCATAAAACAGCCAGAAAAACTATCTTTGAAAGATAAACAACTAATTACTTTGCCAGAGTGCAAACTGATCAAGTACCCTTTTATTTGTCTTAACTCAACCATTCACTTGGTCTTCTTGTTAAATCTTCTTCATCAACAATAGATATGGTACTCAAATAGATAACAATAGTCTCACCAGTTAAGGTTCGACAGCAATGACAAAATAACAATTTCTTGCATTGTCACTTTCCAACATAAGGAAGGTAATTATCATCAAGACTAGTGTAAGTTACCCTGTATTGGTGGTCACTATATCTCATAAAAACTTTCAGAAGTTACCTTGAACATCTGCGAACAAAGGTGCCAGCTGCAAAAGATCCAAAATGATTGTGAATCAACTACTCAAGTTATTTTCCTCCACCAACTGAAATTGTAACTGATTTTTATCTTTTAGTGCTTTTTGCTTTTCCTAGCCATCTGAAGCTTGTTGCATCCTATTTATTTTAGGATTCCAAGATGGCTAGTGTATGCTATAAATAGAAAGTTGTAATGTAATGTTAAGGATGGTGAATTCACAACTGTGAAGCAATTTTCTAATTTTTGTCTAGTTTTAAAGCTTTTGTCATTTTGAAAGTACTGAAACAGAGATATTTTAATAAATTATAGTGGGGTTCCTATTTCATATCTATGATGTCTTCATGTGTTCACATCTAAATTCTTGTGTGTTAAATTTGTAAGGCAAGTTTAATATACTATTTACAAGGTAGATGTGGGATTGTTCTTAAGTTTCTTCCAAGGGAGGGGTAATTTCAGAGGGTTAAGTATTTGCATAAGAATTTTATACATAGATATGGAAATGAAAAGATGACTTGTAAGGCATTTCATCTGGGTTCTAAGTGTGTTTTCATTAGAAGGTTTCTATAGATGTATATTAATTTGACTCTTTGCCCTAGATTAGGCACTGGTCTGGATTTGAATAGCAGTTATCATCATCAAACCTTAAAATTCTAAATAACCTTTTATTTTATGTTGAAGAACATAGATGTTTATCATTTGTATTAAAGAATATAGGTAATTTTATTGATTCCTTAAAGAGTGAATCATTAGGCCAGCCTGCCTGAGCTAGAAGCTCAAAGAAAAGAAGGATGATAATCCTTATCACACTTGTATTTTCTATTGTCAAGTGCGTCCTTTGGCTTTCAACTTTTGCATAAGACTAGTGATTAGCATCCGTGGGATTTGTTACCAATTTTTGTAGTAAATGCCATTAACAAATCAGTGTGAAACCTTGATCCATTGTCAAATTTACTAAGAAGTAGTAATTTGTAAGAGGTATACCCGCCTGAGTCTGTGGAGCTCAAAGAGAAGAAGGATCAAATCCTTGTTAATTATACTTTTACTTGTTGAATCAAGAGTTGGGAATCATAGAGTCAAGCATTGATGATTCATTAGGATTTTTCAAGAAAAATCTCTAACAAGAAGCTTACAAAAAAAGTTGGAGGACACAATAAGGTATGATTTAGGAAAGCTTCCTCAGGACACAACTCATGAAGGCATTGAAAATTGCATCAAACCATTGACAAATTTGAATGTAGAATTGGATGGATCAATTATTTCAAGTCTCTCTCCCAGGTATGGATGACTGACGAGGTTGTATGTCATTCACTATAACTTGACAAATATTGACCTTCCAAATGATGTAGAATGGATCATACTAAGAAAAATGGCAGAATCATCTCATCAATCATAGCATGTGAAAGTACTTTCAATCATCTCTATATTTTATTTCTAATGGCTTGAACTGAGTTTAAAGTTTGAACTTTTTTTTTAACATGATTAATGTAGCAAACCAGATGCTATTGCTAATTTACTAAACTGGTCTGTCAAATGTAGAAATGTACAGTTGTAAAGATGTATCATGTTGTACTTGTCTTACTAATTTGATTTTGAGACTTCACATGAGGCAAACCGACCTGAAGTTGTTTTTGCTCCCTTGTTTCTATAAAAGGGAATTCAGGGTCATTTGCTAAGGGTAATGAAATTGAAATTGGCTATTGAGTCATTGACTTTTGCAAACAAAATCACATAGAGTTGTGTACTTACTACTATTAATGAATGAGTTGTTACATTGTATCATATTTGTAAATAAATTAATGAGAATCTCTATGAATTGTATCATATGTATTATGAATTGCTATATTTTCAAAAAAATAATGAAAATGAACAAAGAATGAGTGTGTCAAGGGCTCTGCAAGTGGATTTTGTCTGTGTGGTTCTTTCTCCTCTCCCCACCTTGCTTTCCCTCAGCACCTGTGTGGTTTCATGTTGATGTTTCTCTCTTGGGTGTTTGTTTGCCTTAGGAGTTTTTTTGGTTCCTTGCTGCTTGTTTGTTCTTCTTTTTTCCCGCTTTTGTATTTTGTGTTTGTCTTTTGGGTGTCATTTAGGGATCGATCATTTCTCTCCCTGGGTGTGTGTTTTTGTTATGGCAAATGATGGTATCAATCTGTTCCCTGAGATTAATAATCATGGTGATAAATCGTGCCTAGAGATTGGTAATCATGCGAAAGTAGGGTAGAAAGATTTTGGTTCTAAGAATGATGAAGGTCGGGGTGCTTGTGATTTCAGCAGCAAACCTTCTTATAAAGCATTTTTTGTAGATGGGTTGGTATCCATTTGTCCAGATTCTGCATTTTTTGAAAGTGTCTCGATTGGTGATGATGTGGGAAGTGGAGGGGAACAACCCAACACCAATGGAGATTGACGAAGTCTTGGAGCTAACTTAGATAGTCCTTGCAAACCTAATGGAGGAAAAGGTAAGAACCCTAATCTTACTGGTAATACTCTTTCTCTGTCACCTAACGAGGACATGTTGAAGGCAATAAAGGAAGAACAATCTAGGTTAAAGAGCATTGTAATTTTTTTTGTTTGCATGGATGTTAAATTCCTTCCTGCACGCAAATTTCTTGACGACTGGTTCAATAATGTTTGGGGAAAGAAATTTGGTATTTTGGTGAACTTTAGAAAAAAGATTCAAAGAGATCTGTTTGTGGTTTTCTTCAAAAACCATTCCATGCAAGAGAAGGTTTTAAATAAGAGTTTATGGATCGTAGGACAGACCATGTTTAGGGCCCTACCGTGGTCTCCTAAAGATAACCATGATAATGTTATTTTCCAGGCATCCCCATTCTAGGTTGAACTAAAAGGTGTACAACCAGAATTCTAGTCTTTCATACCACATATGTTGAAGCCTCTAGGCTTAGTACTCCAATTCGAGGATACTAGGGAAACCCTCCCCCACTTAAATACCCGCATTTTATTGGCTCTTGTTCCTGGGGTTAATTTCCCCGACATCATCTCCTTGAACTTTGATGGAGACATATTCCAATGGAAGATATCCAGACTCAGGAATATTGGAGCATGTTTCCATTGCAAATTAAATGGACATACTAAGAAAGACTGCCCCCTGCTTAAAAATATACAGAAAATTTTTCACCATGGTAACAAGGAGGACAATCAGGTAACTCCTAATAATAAAGACAATGTTGATACCCATGCCAACACCTTTGTTACTTTGAATAAACCTCTTTTTGATGAGGAATATGAGGTTAGACATGCAACTTCACACTCCTCTATCCCCACTGAGAATAATTCTACTATTCCCCAGTATATCTCTGTGCCTATAGAAAAAGTGAATGAAGATAACTCCAGTAAAAAGAATGTCCAACAGATAGCCCTGTCCAGGATTAATGCAGAGGCTAGTAAGATTAAAAAGACTCAACAACCCGAGACATGCATAGGAAAAAAGGATGCCTCTGATGTCTCTATGCTTTCCATTATTAAAAAGGATAAATCTGTAGGTAAAATTTATAACTCTAAAAATGAGGGCACAGAGGAGGGATTTACTGAAGTCATTTCAAAAAAGAAAAAGAGGAAAACATATGAAAGGAACAATAGTCTCAAAAATAATGATAGAAATAATAAAGTAAAGGGAAATGATATCCCTGAATTCTTTTCCAGACTATGCAGAAATACAATACCCCTAATTGGTTTATGATGAAGATGCAAATCCACATTTGGAATGTTAGAGGTATGGAAATGCCAGACAGAATTTACATTATTAGAAGATGGTGTAATAACCTCCTGAGTAAAGACATAATTTGTTTGCAAGAAATTAAAGTGAATGGATATCAAGCCTTTAATGTGCTCAAAATGGTTTGGGGTAGATCCAAATGTATATATTCTAATCATGAAAGAGGTAAGGGGGGGCTTGCAACTCTCATCAACCCTATCTTGAGTGACAAACTCTTGGACCATGGGCTCTCACCTTGCAACAGGGCTCTTTGGATCACCCTTAACAGCCATGGTAAAACTATAGAGGTCTAAAATATATATGCCCCTAATGGCAATAGGGATAGAGCTAAACTTTGGGATTGGTTGACATCCAACCTCCCTAAGGCTACCTAGACTTTTGTTGGAGATTTTAACATGATTGAGTCTCCTTGTGACAAAGCTAGATGAGATAAATTTGAGTGGAAGGGCAATGAGTACTTCTTCTGGGCCAGATTCAAGAGATAGTTTTCTATCCATGACCCTATACAAGGGATTAAGGGCACCAGCAATGGAATTTGGTTTACTTGGTGCAATAATCATAGCAATAGAGCCAGATTATACTGTAGACTAGACATAATATATGTTAATTTTCTTGATATTGGTTTATCCCATACTAAAGGACACTATCCTATTTGTTTCTCCCCTACCAATATGTCTGACCATTCCCCCATCAGTGCTTGTATCACTCTCAATATTAGTAATAACCAATCCAAGACTGGTTCTAAGAGACAACTCTTTAAACTCAATTCATCCCTCCTTGGCAATGCAGACCATTTGGGAACTCTGAGGATGGTCACTATCTTGTCTCAATTTAGATCTATTGGCTCTTGTCATGTCACTACATGGAACAACCTAGTTGAGTCTTGGAGAAGAATAGCCCAAACCATTGGCACTAAGGAGGCTAAAGATAGAAACATTAAGGAAAAAGAACTCAACATCAGACTTATTAATATTGAAAAGGAGTTACAAGATAAGAGAGACAATGATGACCTAGAGAAAGATCTGATTGAAACTAAGGGGCAGCTGAGAACTATCCAAGAATACAAGATTCAAGTTCAAAGGATTAGAGCTAAGGCTAATTGGATCAAGGAAGGTGATAGAGGCACTAAATACTTCTTCGACATTATTAGAGCTAAGCATAACAAAGAGGCTATAAATAATATTTAGAAAGAAGATGGAATTAGCAGTGATAATAAGTGTATCATGAACACATTTGTGGAATTCTACAAAAACCTCGTTAGTTCAGAGCACAATGAAGGTAAATTCCTATGTATGGAACAATGCACTAGTGTCATCCCTAAGAAGATTACCAAAGATCAATATTGCAAACTGGGAAAAGATATCTCTGTTCAAGAAATAGAAGAAGTCATTGGGGCCCTGGAAAATGGAAAATCCCCAGGTATTGATGGGCTACCTGTAGAATTCTATAAAGCCAATAAAGATTGGATCTCAATTAAACTGTTTGATTTTATACAGATATACATTTGATAGTGGGACACTGGGAAGTAATGTCAACAAAGGATTAATAAAACTCCTCCCTAAAGAAGGTGACATAAACCAAGTTAAAAATTGGAGACCTATCACCCTCTTAAATATATCATATAAAGTGATTGCTAAGTTATTGGCTAAGAGAGTCTCTGATATCCTTAATGATATCATCTCAGTCACCCAAACTAGTTTTATAAAGGGCAGGTACATTCTAGATAATCTTATCACTAGCTGGGAGGCCATGCATTGGGCTAGAGATAATAAACAAAATGTTTCTATGATACTTCTTAACTTCGAAAAGGCATATGGCAGGATTGAATGACACTTTATGTTGGTTATGCTAGAAAAATTGGGGTTTCTAGAGTCATTTTGTAGATGGGTTAGTGTTTCGTTTAAAGAATCCAATACTGTTATTGAAGTTAATGGCAAACTCTCAGAGACCATCCCTCTTGCAAGGTCCATCAGGCAAGGATGCCCCCTTTCTCCTGCCCTCTATGCAATTGCTGCTGAAGCTTTGACATATATACTTAAAGCTCCAGAATTTGGACCTCCCATCCATGGTATCACTCTTCCTAATAAGGATAGCCTATTCCTAGAACAATTTGCTGATGACACTGCCCTGTTTATAGAGCTATTAGAGCAAAAATTTGACATAGTGGTTAATAGGATCCAAAAAAATTGTACAACTTCTACAACTAATATATCCCCCCATAAATCTATCATCCTTGGTTGGCATAACACCCCTCCCTCTTGGCTCAGCCATAAGGGGTGGCAGTGGGTTGGACCTAACTCCATTGTCAGATACTTGGGCATTCCATTTGATCTTGATCCTTCTCACAATGGCATGTGGAACTGGATATTCAAGAAAATTGAGAAAAAAACACCTGAAGTGGCAAACCCACATGTTATCTCTTACAGGCAGGGTACAAGTGGTTCAAAAAGTATTGGCATCCCATGCCATTTATTATGCCTCAACTTGGTTGTTTGCTAACTACCATAATAACAAGCTGGAAAAAGTCCTAACAGATGTTCTATGGTCAGATGGTATTGGCAATAGGAAAAGACACAATGTCAAATGGGAGTGGTGCTGCACACCTAAAACACAGGGTGGGTTGGGGATCAAAGATCTCAAAAAACAAGATATTGTCCTGGCCACAAAATGGATCATCAACTCAGTATCCAGTAATGAACCATGGAAAATACTTATCAGGAACAATATTGCTAATGCTACCATCAAAAGGGGAAAACAATGGAAGAAAGTTCCATTCATGGATATTCTACTAGGTGACTTTGAGGTTAAGGTATCAAGCTCTAAAGTGTTTTCTACAATATGGAAAGCATGGAGGAAGATCGTAACATTCCTTTGTTCTACACATGCCATTGGGAAGAATCCCTATTATTCAATTCTAGACAGGTCCATCTGGTGGGGGTTACATCTCAATGACAAGCCTCTAGCTCTCACACAATGTTGCTCTGCTAAAAGCTAGCATAGCAAAGGTATATTACTCATTAATGATATATTGGAGAATAGAAGAATCCTCACTTGGATAGATTTGATTAATAAATACAATATCCCCTCCTCTCAGAAGAAAACATACACTCTCATCTCAAAAGCTATGGGTAGTTGGTTTCCGAGCAAATGTATACTCTCTTCTCAGAATTTTGAACACATCAAATGGAAGGATGGTACATAGTTTGGAAAAGCCTCTTGCAAACAATTATATCTTCTCCTTAATAAAAATGATAATATCTTTGGTCACATCAACCAAGCCTGGGGATTGAAGTGGTCTTGCAATAAATGGCGCCTTGTTTTTGAACTCCTGTGGCATGCTAAAACTGAACCCAAGAAAATTTGTTTTAAATGGATTTTTTTGTTGAAAAAACATGTTGTTGGTCATTTTATTTCCCAAGGTGTCAAGAACACTATCTTTTTGTTCCATCTACAATTGTGTTGAAACCTATGAACATATTTTTTTTTATTTTCAGTGGGCTACTATGATTTGGTCTATTATTTTTGGTAATAAAGTCTATTGGAATCATCAGCATAACCTGTCATGGCATGAGATCTTGGCAGGTTATGTTGATGATTTTGATAGCAAGCTCAATGTCTTTTGGTTGAATTTCACCACTGAGGTCTTATGGCTCATCTGGAGGCAAAGAAATGAGGATATTTTCCAAAATAAGAAGAGGGTTCTTGCTGAGTTTAATTCAAAACTCACACATTTTTCCATCCTGAAATAGGTAACAACTACCATCCAAATTTCCAAAGAAAGATTCTAGAAGCTGATCGATGAAGGAGCTATGATTCTATTTCCTAAATATATTCAAATCTCAAATGCCACCAATGAAGCACCTACATTGATAACCACATTCAGAACCAGTCACAACAGATCTACCAATGAAGAGCACTATCATCGTGATGCCATGACAAGAGATACCAGGATTGAAGAACCAGTGAACACTTCAGAAAATGACACAACAGAGAACAACTATGAAGCAAACATAGATAATAGTAATGAAGCAGAAGAAACCTAACTCAGTTATGGTTTTGCAATTTTGTATAAGACCAGAGTAGTCACTATGATATATTGTTGTATCTTGTATATTTTTTTGGTTGTATACCTTGAACAGTGATCTGGGATGAAAAATCTACAGATCTAATACTTGTTGTACTGAACTATGAATCTCTTTTTGTAACCCCAGTTGATTCTATATTTAATAGAAAAACAATAATGAAAATCTTAAAGAATTGTACCATATGAGCTTAATAATGCAAATGAAAACCATTACTAATTGTAGAATTGATGACATTATCAACCACATTCATGTTTTTGACATTAGAATATGCCATTATGCATGACTGATGATGAGATACAGACATTGATAGTAGACTAAAGCAATATGTTTAATAAATACCTAGGACCTGCTACTTTGAAAATGATTCTAGTTACCACATCATCTCTTTATCGGGATCCTCAGATTCATCACCATCAACATCATAGCTTCCTTGGTTCTTTGTTATATTTTCTTCACCCTGCATACCTCTGCTTATGAAGTTCAATGATAGCAGTACCAGTACCAATACATGATTCACTGACATAATTATCTCTGGCACTCCCACTTTGGTTTGAAATGTTGCTCAACCCTCTTCTTTGACATTTCTTCCTCCACAATTTCAGTGCCCTATCATAAGGAAAAGTATTGACATCATACCTAAATGTATAGAGCCTCAAGCAATTTTGCAAATTCTTGTCTAGTTTTTTTCTTAGCTTTGACTTTAGGATCTCCAAAGAATTGAAAAACTCTCTCATCCTCCATTGATCCCAATATCATGGTCAGACATAAATCATCAAGCTTGAAAACTTCTGATATTGAATCAATCAACATTTCACTCTGGGCTAGATTTTTCCAAAGCCTTGTTACAAATCCATCTTTGTGGGGGTTCCGTATAATATTATATTTCTCCCTCATTGTCTATGAAAAATGACCTAATTTCTCTCTCAAATGAGATTAATCTAAAATTCCATTTAGAGTTATTCCATTGAACTCTTTGGTTTTACAAAAATGATCTATCAAAGTTAGTATCTTAGTTCAAAAATCTTGATACTCTAAAATCAGGGAAACACAATAGCCATGGATTCAAGTAGTTTTATTGGAGGGAATATTTCTCTAATCTATGAGTAAATATCATAGGCAATGTGCTTCATAGAAGCAGTTACAGACTCAACGATCTTGGTAAAGTCTTCCCTTTTAACACTTGATAGTCACTTCCTAGAGTTCTTTCTTGGTTCCTCGGACTTGACCCTGACAAAGTAGTGCATTGGTATCTCAACTCCGCGTACTTCTGCACATAACTCCCCATTTGCACCAATCTTTAAAAAGTTACCAGGATTGTCCAAATCTGTGATTTTGAGCCAGCTGGAAAATTTTACTTCATCACATGATTGATAGAGATTATCGAGCGTCATGCATGTCAATTTACGCAGTGGAACATATTCTGCAATATACATAGCTCTTTGTTGGGCCTTGTTCATTATATTTCTCATTTCCTCCAGCATGGGGAGAATACCTACTAATGTTAAGAGTGTCTCTACATTAATTAACCTTCACAACAGCTCAAGAAATTTTGGTAGTTCTACTTCACGACTTGAGTTCATTATGTTGAAATATGTTCGTTCGTGTTTACTAAAACTATTATATATATATATATAGATAAAATGAGATATAAAATATATATTAAATTAAATATATAATATATATTATTATAATATATCAAACTATAATTA
>MU224267.1:3509257-3547277 GCA_018584345.1 Thuja plicata
GATTTCCTTAACCCTACTTTACATTTAATTGAATTGTATTGATTGTGTATTGAAATTGTGATTAAGGAGAAGATAAGATGCTCCTTTTCTATCCTCAAATGCACAAATGGAAGATCCAAGTTGATCAGCCCAAAGGAAGGGCTAATGCACAAATGAATCAACTATTTGGAAAAGAGAACAAAGAAGGATATCTTAAAATTTGTTAATTGATTAAATAAATATGTTTGATTATAGTAATTGAAAAGGATAAGAAGAAGAACCAAACTCACAAAATTTCAGATCAAAGAATGTTATTTTCTGAGGTCTGTAGACTATTTCTGGAAAATCTGACAGTTGATCCCGAACTAGAACGCAGAGACGAACAAAACCCAGAAATATTTTTCCATTCCGATGTCGTCTTATGAAAAAGGTCAACCTTGACCCACAAATGTCAACCCTGACCCAATAATGTTGACCCTAACCTACACAGGTCCGACAGAAAATCTGTTCACGCCGTCTGAAAGAAAGCTGAAAAGGGTATCCAGATCTAGTCTCAAATTTGCAATTCTAAACCTATACCTGTAAGAAAAAGAGGATTGTTTGTTGTGGGGGAGGGGTTTGCCTTAGTCAAACCCTAATTTAGGAATTAACCTTGAAATCAATAAAGTATAGAATTCTAGCAAGTAGTAGAATTGAATCTAATAATGAAACTATGATATTCAATAAATATGCAATTGTAATTCAAATGTAAGCAAATATGTAAGTATGAAAGAATGGACTTTAGAAACCATAAACCTAAATGATTTTATGCTTGAAATCCACCTTGAAGAGATGATGAAAGTTTCTTGAGGATGCACAAAGGATCTTGAAGGAAGATCACACCACCATGATGGCTAGATCTAGGGTTTGAATGATGAATCTTGAATGTTTGTACCTAATCCCTTCAAAGGCTTGAAAGCTTGAATCCTTGATCTTCAATGGAGAACTTGAATGCTTGACAGGAATAATTGAACACATTAAGAGCTTGTAAATATGTAGAACAATGGATGCTTTAACTTTTGCTTCTTGACAAAATCTTGATTAGAGCTTTTTGCACTTAGAAGACTTAGAGAAAATGATAGAAAGAGGCTTCCTTTTATGTGAAACTAGGGAACAATCTTCTAAGGAGCTTGATATAGGATAATTAAATTCCAATTAGACCCATTCCCTTAGAAAATGACCTATATTAAATATAATTTAGGAATCAATGCTTCAGAACCTGAAACAGTTGACTCGGAAGTGGGAAAACTGAATTTTGGATGACCCCCGACAACCGACAAGTTTCCAGTTTTGAAAGGGGGACCTTGTTCAGGGTTGAGGTCGACCCTGACCTAGGTCAAGGTCAAGGTCAACCTTGACCCAGGGGGCCAGAACCCCTGGAAAATATGCTAGGTGGGGTAGGAGGTGCCCAGAGAGGCCCAATCAGGGTCCTAAATAGGCACAGAAGCAGAGGGTGATGCAGAAACTGGAGGATGATATGATGGAGGTCAAAAACATCCCCCTAAGGAGGGCTAAATGCTCTTAACATGGAAGTGCTTCCATTTTAAGATGATACATGTTCAAAGAAGAGGTTTTGACAATGGCTTTGCTTGTGGATATCTGGGGCTTAAAGCTCATATTTTTCCCACACCTCATCTCTAAGATTTTTGGCAAGATTGCATACATGAGCATGAAGTGATGAAGAGAGAGCACAATGGGTTATAGGTTCCCCATATTTTATCCATGATGTTGGAAATGAACGTCGAGGGAATATAAGAGGATGGTTCAGATTTGGTTGAACCTAAATTTGAAAAGCTTACAAAACCGGTTATATACACTATCAATTGGGAAAACACTGAGGAAGAAAGTTTATAATCAAGGACTAAGAAAGTGTTTTAGCTCACCGAGCAGTGGTTGAAAGCGGGAAAAGGTCTAGGACAACCTAGAACATTAGTATATGAGTTTGTAGCGACTCTTCTTCCAACCACTGCTTCTGGTTCTAATATTTCTAATCTTGTGGATGATGCAGGTTCAAAGTAGAAACAAAGCATAAAAAAATCCCATAACAAAGGCAAGGTTCAACATGTTGCTTCCATTCACATTATCTGACACACAAGGTCAAAAATAAGGTTTAAGAAATAAAATCAGATGGTTGGTCCCAACGCAAAGATTGTAGACCTCAAAGAGAATAGGTCAGGGGAGGTAGATTTCAATGTAGAAGATGATGAACAATTGGGGAAAGATCTCTTTGAGATTAAATATGTCACTCTAGATATCATGGAGACTCCTAAAAGGATACCTGAGGCTTTGCCCACAATTAAAGTTACGCCAAAGTGGCTGACTTCATCAGTAAACCGAAAGCGTAGCTTGGTTCTCGTCTCGCTACCTATCCAGGATGTCATAAGTATGTACAAAAAGTTCCTAAAGCCAAGAAAGTGAAGACTACGTCTAGAGTGTTTGCTGATGCTAAAACTGGGAAATGGTCCATAGAGGTGGTCACGTATAAGCAAAAAGAAGGAACACATGATCTGGCAGTCGAAGATTTTGAAGTGACAAAGATTGAACTGGGAACCATGGACCATGCAGGTCATAATCACCTATTCAAGGAGTATGCCCAACACATGCTACTCGAGTCCTAGAGAGACAACAAGGAGAAGAAGGAAATGAAGCAAAATATCCTAAATATGGTGTAGTTCATCAATTCTATTTGCAGTTTCTGTCCTCTTCCCATAGCACAACCCCCTCAGTCTTTTGACCCGAATTCACCTAAATGCAAAATTATGTTGAACCAAATACAGAGGGGTAAGGCCCTAATCTTCGTTACTGATGAATGGATTGATGGTATAATTAAGGCTGGTAACAAGTACATCAAGGATTCCTAGGTGGTCTATTAGGATGCAGAAGCTCTCATTGGAGAATTGCAGACCCAACTTCAGGTCTGGGAAAAAGAAGAGCACAAATGGGTTACAACCATGACCCAATTCTTGCACATTGATAGGTACGGGATCACCAAGTTCTACACTGAGAAGGTTTTGAAATTGATCGACGAGTCCATCTTCTTCATCACAAGGAAGAACATCAGTTTGTGAATCTCTACTCTAAGGGCTGTCGTAAAGGATGCGAAAGAATGGGAGAATTAAGTCAAAGAGATGCAGAGGTCCATGATCAATGAACTTAAAGTGGTTAATTACTCTCACCTGTATTCAACAAGTCTCAATGATATGGAATTGGACAACACCTTAAAGGAATTTGAGAAGACAATGTACACTATCAAAGAGAAGCTAGATCTGAAGGTGACATATTTCACCCAAATAGAAAGGATTGAGTCGCTATTGTACCTCTGTGTGGAACAAATTCCTAGCCAAGTTGAGAAGATTAAGAAGATGAAATGGGGAAAAGAGGCATCAAAGATACATATCCTAAATCTCAAAGTCCCACATCTCCCAGTAGTGAAGGAATTTGTAGAGGTGTACAAGGAGTGGAGAGCTGCACGTGCCACCATGGAAGAAGAAGATGGTAGTACTGAAAAAATGAATCTGCAGCTAACAAGGAATCTGACCTAGAGATTTAACCATTCCTTATGTTTTATTTTTTTATGTTGAACTTAGAGAGACATGTGCCTGATAACAATTTCTTCTTTTTGTAACTGATGGAACTGAGAGGTCGGGTTTTCAGGGAGACCTCTCGGTTACCTAAAACAATAAATAATATCAAGTGAACTATGGAAAAGGGAGGTTCAGGAAGTTAGGATTAGAGTTAGAATATAATTTTACTTTTTGCATAAATTAGTGTTAGAAGTCTGTGATATGAAGAACTATGATTTTTGCCTATGTTGCATGAATATAATTTGAACTTACAAAGCTATTCTAAATAACACAGATTTAGAATGAGTGGATGATACATTTCTATGTGAGTGTTAATTCATTTTGTTTGTTCATCTTGAATGGTTCTTTGATGATCATGTTTTAGTTTTCGATAATTTCAGTTGTATTTTAAAAGTTCTAGGAAACTTTTATTAAGGGAACCGTGTTTTCCTCGCCTTTTAATCCTTTAAGTTTTAGTTTCATTTATTGTTTGAGCTCATCATCCAAGAGCGATTGTAGCAGCCTTCAAAGCTTTATGGTTAAAAGCTAATATAAGTTGTAAGTTAGGATATTCATTGGAAATCCGATAGGGAGTTGTACCTAAGTGAAAATTCAGAGGAAAGCAATCATCGTATGCTTACCCAACTGTTGTAACTATTTGTCTTTCACAGGTGGGTTATAGAGTTAGTTCATGATCAAAAGGTATTTGTAAAGAAAGGCAAATCTGTTTACCAACAAAACTTTATGAGATCTACCCACATCACCAATAGTAGGCTCAGAAACAACAACCCTCTTACTCAGTCGTGAAACTAACCTCTGAGGACAATGCACAACTATGTGACCCTACTATCCATAAGAGAAACAAGCCCCTCTATGAACACCATGACCTATGGAAGGTGCACTCGACTAAAATAAATTGCCTCTACTGGAGCTTTGTTGACCACCTTGCAGTACACTCCTTATGCTTGACTATGAGACCTGTCTCTAGGGCATTAACCACTACGGTGCCCTGACTTGTGTCCACTAGAGTCATGCCTCTAGGATTAACCCTAGAAATGCCTATGTTTATTCCATTTCTAGTGACTTGTCCTAGGTGGTGTCGAATATGACCTAGTAGAACCTATGGGTTGTACATGTGTACCTTGTGCACCTGACCTAGAAGGTTGTGCACTATGAACTTGTGCACTTGTCTTACTACCAAAATCCCTAGCTCTATTACCCTCAACCAATATCACCTTCTAAGTGGAAAGGGAAAGTGACCTAGGCTGATGGATACAAACATCTCCAGCAATACGGTCATTAAGGCTCCAACTAAAATGTTGTACCAACATAGGCTTGTCATGGTTATAACTAGAATACTACCTCATCTCAAAGAACATATGGTCATACTAATCCATTTTCATATTCCCCTATTGGAGATCATGAAACTCATCAGCACATGCCTCTTGGTACTGGTCCAAAAGGAAACGCTCATGAAAACACTCTTCAAATATCTCCCATGAGATAGTCATGATATTCAACTTGAGATTTTGCTCCTCTACACGCCACCAAGTAGATTCAAAAATCCTAAGGTACATAATGGCACATTGATGTCTAGTATTTCTTGCATAAGGGTACATGGAGAAGAAATGTCCAAGATCCAAAAGCCAAGTCTCGATCTTTGTACCACTACAAGAACCATCGAACCTAGGTGGATGGGACCTCAAAAGATCTCTCATGTCCTCTACACAGATATAATCCTCATCCACCACTGCCATGTCTCTCTTATGCTCTACTCTCAAGTCAGGAAGTGTACGAGAACACTCACATTCTCTCTCCTCTCCTCCTGCTCTCCATGATTAAATAATTGAGACTCCCCATGGTAATATTCCTCCTAATGAGGTCCCAACTGAGTAATAAGATCCTGGAACAACTCAACCAACTGGGGATTCTCATCATTATAAAAATGACCCTCTCTACGGTCATTATGGTTATCCTTGTGTTTCTCTTCCTCCTAATTCTCTTCCTCGTGATGTTCCTCCTTGTGGTCATCCTAACGGGCATTCCGTCGACCACCTCCACCCCTAGGAGGCATCCTTAAGAGAAAATCAAGATATGGATCAAAATCACATATAACAAGTCTAATAAGCCACACTAAGGCTAATAGTAAAGAATGATAAACATCAATGAATATAACAACCACACATAACTCACACCAAACACAATGAGAGTATATACACAAAGATCTTAGCATATGAATATGGGCTCTGATACCAGATGTAATGCCCTGCCAAGGAACCCTTGGAACATGGGGTCAAATATGCACTTAACAATTTTTTTCAAAGGTAAAGATATACATCATGTGCATTAGTGACAAATAACCATGAAGCATAAATAAAGATGCAACCATAAGAAGTAAATCATTATCGTCACACAATCGAGCACAAGTGGAAGACTCAAACATACTTCTAAAGGTTCCAAGACAACCCCAAAACAAACATGAACAATTAAGTCATGTTCAAGCCACCACATGAGAGTCTGGACCACATCCACAAACCTAACAAGATAAGACTAGACCATCACCAATGGTCGTCAATGGTCGCCAATAAGATAAGGTTCATTTTAAGCCCAAATTGAAAAGTGATCATAATAATACCATACTGAATTAGAAAATAAATTCTGAATACTTGAAAAGAACCCCAAAAATATAAGGAATCTAAATATAACATTGCTTTTTGAATAGACCCTCTAGACGTTCTCTCTGTCTTTGATGCGCTAATATGGTAAAATGGATGCGCTAAAATAGAATGCATATGCACCACCTTGTTTTGCATATGCGCTACTCTATTTTGCATATGTGCTAAAAGAAAGGGTAAATGTGCTAAAATAAATGATGTATGCACTAAAAGAATTAACATGTGTCATTCTTCCCTACAAAATATAAAAAAATGAACTTGAAACCTATATAAATGAAGTTCTCTTAATCCGATAACAAGATATGATTGCTAACACCAACGTATGACTAAAATACAAGGCTTGTTCCACACTGGGGAGTACCAAATAACATAATTTGGGGTCATACACACCCGATATAATGAATGACGTACAAAAGGAAAACTAATCTACTAATCATAAGAATCATATACATATATTTTTGAAAATAGATGTAAGGGAAAGCAATGAGCACACAATGCTCAAACCTCAGTCTCTGGAAGAAGACTGCCACATGTACACCGGTCCCCAATAGTGGTAAAGTGCAATTCCATCTTACCATGTGGAACTGTCAGGAAAACCCCACCGTGCTCAGTGGAGATAGTCACCTGACCATAGACATACGACACACACACACACACACACACACACACACACACCAAAAGATGGCTAGCACACACACCAATCAAATTCATAACTTAAGGGATGGTATAGAGGTTCCAATGCAACTCATAAAGCATAATATAGTAATCCATGGAGAACACTCAACATGAGAACCAAAGTACAAATACAATCAAGATGTCATGTAATCACAATACACTTGGGTACTACTCACTACTAAAGGACCTAGATGTGAGAGTACCAACCATAGGGAGTATATCCACCAACACAGAACAATACTAAAATCTAAGGCACAATCATATACCTCACACACATATCACTCATGATGTATGAGTATTTAATGGTCTCCATCATCTATGCTCACACTCAGATCACTCATGAAGTTTGGGGATTTAATGATTTCCACATTACCATCTACGCTCAGTCTCGGGTCACACATAACATCCAAGGATTAAATTATTCCCACAATACTAATTAATATTGTTTAGTGTTTATACCCATTTTATTTTATTATTTTTTTACTTTTTAAGAAACTCCTTGACACAATCAATGCAACCACTTCCAAGCTAGGGTTCACGTAAGGAGCTACTCCCCATGCCTACTCCATGCACCTAGCTCTATGGATCAACATCAAAGATGAAGACCAAAACAATAAGATTGTCCACCCAGTCTTCACCAAAGACATAAATAAACACTTTGTCCACTTGGTCTTCACCAAGGACGTGAAATAGTGACTTTGTCCACTTGATCTACACCGAGGATAGGATAACCCATAATTTGTCCACTCAGTCTACACCGAGGACAAAAGCACAAGGTGAATAATCTACTTGGTCTACACCAAGGACATGGAATAACATAAGAATCAACAAATAAGAAAGACAATAATAAGAGGAAAATCACTCCCAACACTCAAGGCAATAACATGAGGCAAATCACTCCCAACACTCAAGGCAAATAAACTGAGTAATTGCAATAAAAGGGCACAAATTACAGACTGCTTGATTGAACACTATGGCAAGAGCTCAAATTATGATGGAATCCATCATACATCTCACGAGGATTGGAGGAAATCTCAAAAACCAAAAAATGCACTAAAGTCCCAAATTTGGACAAAAATCGACAAAGTGGAAAAATAATCAATTTAGAGGTAAATGGGTAAGTTCAAATCAGGATATCTAATTACTGGAATGTCCATAATCCATTATGATTGTGCATCCCTACCAAAATAATGGAGTACTTAAAAGGTCCAACAAACCAATTATGCCAAACATGTCGACAAATAAAACTAGAAGACACACAAATCAAGGCAAACCCAAAATTGCCCAAAAATGAAACTCAAAACTAAGCTATGAAATTAAAACCCATTTTCCCTTATGACCCAACTAGCCCAAAAATCCAATAAAATTATAAATTTTACCTCGTGGGAGAAAACAAATAGCCTCATGATGGAAATTTTCAAATAAAAAATCTCACAACTCATGTGAACCCAATCAGGTGATAAAAACATAAAGGAAAGCGGGGGAAACACTAATTACAATCCCACAAGGAAAATACAAATAAGAAACAACTGAAATAGCTGAGAAATGGATAAAATACAAGAGGCCCTACCTCACACCAAGCTGTAGACACGAAAAATAACCAGAAGAAAATAAATCCTTCGTGGAACTGAGAATGTCTCCACAGAAGTAAGAGCAATTGTGGCACTATTCCTACCCACAAGAATCCGATTCACTAATCAATCACAACAAGAAATTTTGTAATTTCCTCCAAAACAATTTGGAGCAAAACCCAAATTCTTAACAAAGCATAATGAGGAAAAAGACTATTTCCTCCAATGTAAGTCGCTTTTTGCCAAAGGGCCAAAAAGACTTAAAAATAAATTTTATCTTTCCCAAAAATCCATTGAATAAAATGATCCCTGATTCCAAATAAATGGAATTCAACTATGAAAAATAAGCTGGTAATTAAAATTAAACCCCCAAACAATTAAAATTAGCATTTAATTATAACTCAACCATGACTACTGCGAGAACGCTAAATGCACATATACATCCACTGGTCTATCACAATATGCATATGCAGTACAAATTTACCAATGTACTAGAGGGATGATATTATAATCATAGATACAATATCCATATAGGGACAACATTGGCTAAATCATGAAAGGCTGGTGAAACTATCTCCTGTGCCACTACCGGGGATAAAGACACACTCAAAACCTGCAATTCAAGAAGAATGATGTCTGGTACCTATTTACTGAAATACACAAACATCAAGTGCATCTGCTCATAGTATAAATAGTTGAAGCACATATAATAATAATAATAAAATGTGCCTAATGTAACACTGACGCTCTAGTAACACAATCACTTGTATGTATTAGAATGTCACGCTACTGGTCGTTCCATATTCTAATCCTTAATTTACAATTCATTTAAATAAACATTTCATTTAAACATAATGCATTAAAATAATCATTTATGACAATATGAGCATAAATCAGTGAAATTCGGCAATGAAAAATCCAATAACATAAAAGGTACGATATAACTAGGAATAAGGTATAATCATCACAATATAATAATCCAATGTTCTCAAATGCAAAATATATTAGATATCATCATAAAGCCACATGTTACATCAAAACGACATTATCATGCATATATAATCAAAATGGTAATAAAAACATAATCTAACCATCTAAATCAACTATGATACTGGTAACCAAAATAATGTATTGTCCATGAATGCATCTCATCATGCATATAATCACAACATAAAAACAAGAGTCTAACTCGAGTCAAAATAACATGGAACAAAATGAAACCACAGAAGGACACTGCACTGAGAAGCAAAATAACCTATTCCACCATAATTAAACAATTGAATGATAACTTACCTTGATATTTTCTTAATCATTTCTTTAGCTTTCTCATGAAGTAGGCGTCTTCTTTATCTATTTTATTGCTTGAGCTACCACTTGTTTCACATACTTTGACTATTTCCCTTCCTCAACACTTTTAAAGTTACAACCCTTTTTGATAGCTTATCTTCAATCCTAATTTCATAGGTAGTAAGAACCCCATGTAACTATCCTTTATCAATTTGTCTAGATCTCTCATTTCTTCAATCACCTAAATACTATAATCAAATTTTAAAGGCAAGGACCTTAATAACTTTTGTACAAGCATGACTTCTTCGACCTCCTCACTGAGATCTCGTATTGCATTCACGATCTCACGATCTCATCAACATGAAGCAAATTTAAGGTTGTATTATTTTCTTCTTTCATCTTAAAGCTTTAAAATTTCTATCAATACTTTTGAAGATTTCTTTCTTCACTTGTCGTCTCCTTGATATCTACATTCTTTAACTTATCCACAACTTATCCCACATGTCCTTAGCTGATTTGTAATACACACCTTTCTAAAACTCTGATTCAATAAATCCATACAAAACCTCATTCTTGGCTTTCACATTGTTTTCAATTTCCTTCTTTCCTACTTGATCTATTAGGGGAGTTGTAGTGGCTATGTATCCATTTAAAATTGATTTCCAAGTATTACATTGTAGACTATTCAAATAGATTTTCATCTGTATGCCCTAAAAGACATAATTTTTTGCATCAAACAATGGTACCCTATTTGATGAGAATCCATATCCTTCTAGCCAGGTCAATGCACTCTTTTATATCTTCCTTCAAGAATTTAGGTTATATCCAATAGAATCCACTTTGATACCATTTGAAAAGTACTCACTTGTGTCGAGAGGGGGTGGTAAATTGGTGTCACAACAATCATTTACTTTTTTAACACCTAATTTACCAAAATAGTAATAGTTTGAAACTTAATCATCCACAACAATAATACACTTGTAAGATTTAACATTAAGGAACACAAGACAAACACATGATTTACGTGAAAACCCTTACTAGATAAAATCATGACATAATGTTGCTTATATAGATCTTCTTGCAAGCACCAACTAACTTCATTATCAAAGCTTCTTTCATAGGCACCTACCCACACAAGACACCAATCCCTACAACTGAGCACCAACTTATTAAGAGACACTAATATCTTCTAATGAGAGGAACCAACATCCAAATCTCCTTAATTAGAAGGAACCAACCTCCTCATGACCAATATAATAACTTATTTGGGACTTTTTCTTGGATTTTCCCCAATTCACCTTCTCAAATCTATCTATATTCTCATCAACATTTTATTTACATCTATGCTCACAAATCTGTAATATGATTCCACATAGATTTGCAATATGTTCTTTCGTAAAATACACATAAAATTACAATATATCTCCACCCAAATATGGTCATATTCCTTAAAATCTTCCCACGAAGTTTGATTATTATGCTCTTAAACTTGTTATGCAATCTAAAATATATTCATTAATTGCTTGCTTTTTAATCCTCAAAACATATTCTATATATACCTTTCATCAACACCCCTTCACTAAATGAGGTGACGCCTCCAAGGAGGTCAGCCACAACAAAAAGAAATAGTTTTTATTAATTTTAATTTTCTTAGCCGCGATGGGTAGATGAACACTCAAACCAAAGTGGTTGAACCTTTTTTTATAGATAATTCAGTTTAACTATTAACTCCCCAAAATGAGGTGCCATAATGAAGAAGGTTGATCTCAATAAGCATGCATACTTTTTTTTTACATCTACTTAGAGCCCAATATGGGCACCAAAAAGAGGTTGGCCCAAAGGAGTAATATTTAATTTAATTATATTACCTCTTTTTGCATAAGGCAGTTGACCATGCTAGGGAATAAATAATTATTTGTGCAATATTTAAGTTGCTTCCTTGTCCAACGATATCCTGTTCCTATCTTTTAACATCAATGAAAATAATTTCCAACAAAAAAAACTTCAAATAGTATAAAATCCAAATAACACTACAAACTAGATATTGCCATCATATGAATATATGCAAGAATTCATACATAAAAATTCATCTACAAGCTCAAAAACCATGCATTAAGAAATAGAGAATATGGACTTTCATCTTAAGGCTTTCAAATTTCTATCAATACATTTGAAGATTTATTTCTTCACTTATCATCTCCTTGATATCTACATTCTTCAACTTATCCACAACTTATCCCACATGTCCTTAGTTGATTTGTAATGCACACCTTTCTAAAACTCCGATTCATTAAATCCATACAAAACCTCATTCTTGGATTTCACGTTGTTTTCAATTTCCTTCTTTCCTACTTGATCTATTAGGGGAGTTACAGTGGCTATGTATCCATTTAAAACTGATTTCCAAGTATTACACGGTAGACTATTCAAATAGATTTTCATCCTTATGCCCTAAAAGACATAATTTTTTTGCATCAAACAATGGTACCCTATTTGATGAGAATCCATATCCTTCTAGCCAGGTCAATGCACTCTTTTAGATCTTACTTTAGGAAGTTAGGTTATATCCAATAGAATCCACTTTGATACCATTTGAAAAGTACTCACTTGTGTCGAGAGGGGGTGGTAAATTGGTGTCACAACAATCATTTATTTTTTTAACACCTAAATTACCAAAATAGTAATAGTTTAAAACTTAATCATCCACAACAATAATACACTTGTAAGATTTAACATTAAGGAACACAAGACAAACACATGATTTACGTGAAAACCCTTACTAGATAAAATCATGACATAATGTTGCTTATATAGATCTTCTTCCAAGCACCAACTATCTTCATTATCAAAGCTTCTTTCATAGGTACCTACCCACAAGAGACACCAATCCCTACAACTGAGCACCAACTTAGTAAGAGACACTAACATCTTCTAATGAGAGGAACCAACCTCCAAATCTCCTTAATTAGAAGGAAC
The DNA here is from genome assembly GCA_018584345.1 of Thuja plicata. Taxonomy (NCBI): domain Eukaryota; kingdom Viridiplantae; phylum Streptophyta; class Pinopsida; order Cupressales; family Cupressaceae; genus Thuja; species Thuja plicata. The sequence continues at coordinate 3,522,023 of MU224267.1, forward strand.
CAACCTCCTAAAGACCAATATAATAACTTATTTGGGACTTTTTCTTGAATTTTCCCCAATTCACCTTCTCAAATTTGTCTATATTCTCATCAGCATTTTATTTACATCTCTGCTCACAAATCTGTAATATGATTCCACATAGATTTGCAATATGTTCTTTCGTAAAACACACATAAAATTACAATATATCTCCACCCAAATATGGTCATATTCCTTAAAATCTGCCCATGAAGTTTGATTATTATGCTCTTAAACTTGTTATGCAATCTAAAATATATTCATTGATTGCTTGCTTTTTAATCTTCAAAACATCTTCTATATATACCTTTCATTAACACCCCTTCACCAAATGAGGTGACTCCTCCAAGGAGGTCAGCCACAACAACAAGAAATAGTTTTAATTAATTTTAATTTGCTTAGCCGCGATGGGTAGATGAACACTCAAACCAAAGTGGTTGAACCTTTTTTTAATAGATAATTCAGTTTAACTATTAACTCCCCAAAATGAGGTGCCATAATGAAGAAGGTTGATCTCAATAAGCATGCATACTTTTTTTTTTACATCTACTTAGAGCCCAATACGAGCACCAAAAATAGGTTGGCCCAAAGGAGTAATATTTTATTTAATTCTATTGCCTCTTTTTGCATAAGGCAGTTGACCATGCTAGGGAAGAAATAATTATTTGTGCAATATTTAAGTTGCTTCCTTGTCCAACGATATCATGATCCTGTCTTTTAACATCAATGAAAATGATTTCCAACAACAAAAACTTCAAATAGTATAAAATCCAAATAACACTACAAACTAGGTATTGCTAGCATATGAATATATGCAAGAATTGATACATAAAAATTCATCTACAAGCTCAAAAACCATGCATTAAGAAATAGAGAATATGGACTTACAATTGACGACCAACATTACTACACAACTTATTTCAAACACTCCTACACAAGTCATGAAAACTATGACTCCTTAGAATACACTACAGATAACATAACTATTTTTCAAATTACGATGAGATTTACAAATTTCTTCTATTTCCCTCAAAATCAACTATTCTTCTTTTATAACCCCCTCCTTTTCAACATTATTCCTCTCTATACATGTTTAATATAGAATCCCAATTAAGGAAATTGGTAAAGGCTACTCAAAAGACTATGATTATTACCCCACAGGAGCTTGGTAGTAGTAATAGTTTGAAATTCCTCTAAAAAGATCATTTAAGTCAATGATAAAGTTTTTAATTTAGCAACAATTTGTTATTATCTTCTTTGTCAACCTCAAGAATAAAGAAGTTGAAAGTAGGCACTACCCACTAAGTCTCGTACCCAAGTCAAAGAATAGTTGTTGAAAACAACTACCAATATTTAGGAAATAAAACACCAATCTCTACTTGTGCCAAGATCAAATATGATCATATCCCTTTTAAATTTCTTGCTTGAATGCTCATGTATTAATTTACAAAAAAACAAGGGATTAACTACCCTCACATGGATTAACCTAGGCAAATTAAACACACGCAACACTACATGAATAATTAACCCAAGTAAATTAAATTTGTTGGGAATTTATAACTTGAATTGCCATTTTCAAAATTAAATGCAATAGATTAAGATGCTTAGTTTTGACAACTATGATGAATATTTAAGTGTTTCAATAATGTTTAATATTTGATTTTCTCAACAACGAAGATGAATGCTCTTTGTCTACTTGTTGTTTTAGGTTTTGAATAATATAAGTTTTTTTATAGGTTAAATTCACACCACTTGAGATAAAAAGATATGCCCTATGATAATTACCTAATATATATGGGAAATTTTGTAACCTATAAGAACAATATGATGACTATGGACTTTTACAACTTGTATCATCCTTGTCTTTTGATGTACAAGGAATTATAGTACAAAAAAAACCTTAGGGAGATGGCTAGCTCGCAAGGGTGAATGCATTTTAGGCGACCCTCTTGATTATATTAACTTTATAGTCATGGATAAATATCAAAGATAACACCCTCAAAATATGTAAGTATTTGAGATGACTTTGTTGTATATTTTAATTCCTTATAGTGCTCCAATTCAAATCTTTCCTAAAAATAAGTTCTCCTTGATTGAAAGTTTGAATTAATTACACCTTGAATGTCTTTACATACCAAGACATAACAATGAATCCCACAAATATGTACCAACTTGATTCATACTAGTGCAAAAGTGAGAGATGAGGCGATCTCATATGGTGTAGGATCAAACTTGAGCACTACAAGATTGATTCAGGGTAGAGAGACATAGTTCCCAAAGGTGGTGAATGAATATAAGGATATAGGTGCAACAATAAGTGTAGTAAATGGTGAATATATGTACTAAATGAGATTAATGATGAATGCGAATAAATAAAAGATTGAGTAATGAACTAAATTTTATACAAAAATATACCATTTGTTGATGTATAATTATGTGAAGACATTCTATCAAAATAGACCTAAAGTTAAATAGAAATCTTTAGATCAACATTTTAATTATTTAATTATTCATTACTATTTTTTTTTGAGCTTTGATTTCTGGGTTTAGATTGTGTGTATTTTTAAGCATCAACGTTTCGGATCACACTCCTGATCCATCATCAGGATGTAAGAGCAAGAAGGAAGTGTAAAAATAAGTTGAAAAAGAACAAATAAATTATTAAAATTCTTTAAACAAATATAAAAACTAAAAATATTTAAAATTTAATTAAATGAAAAACAAAATTGCTTTATTTAAAAAATATTCAAACTAGAATATTTTAATAACTAGAAATATTGTCAATGTTACCAATGAATGTCTAAGAAAAATGTCATTGTTAAATTTTAAATATTGTTGTTGCGGATAGTATAATCACTGTTATGCATTCAATACACAATATAATTTTACTGTTGTTTTTTAGGCTGACCCGTTATGTGTGAAACACTGAATAATTGTTTGCAGTTGCGGGTATGGCGTCTTCATCTTCAGTTTTCCGCACAGGACTTTCCTCTGTATGGCGATATTCAACTACCCATCACATCTCTGCAGCACTGTGCAATGGTAAACCTTCTTCTCTGTGTTTCTTCAAATCCAATCTCTATTTTTACAAATACAAATCTTTGTGCAATGTGCAAGGGTTTAATACTGAAACATCAGTTTGGATTATTTAAAGATTATTTCGTACCATGGAAAGCTTTTATCTCTGTTTTGGTATATAATGACTTCGTCCCTGTCATATGAGTGCAGGAATTTTTAAGGTTCAGTGCTGTTCACTGCACAATAAACGCAGGGGCAGCCCTGCATACTCGGAAATTTTGAGCTACATTGGGGGATACTCTGATCCGGGCCTAGAGCAGAAGCAATTGATTGATAAATTCATTAACTTTTGCACAAGCAATGGTGAAAAAACAAGAGCTCGTGCTATTGCTTATCAAGCTCTCCACCGCCTGGCTCAGACAGACAGTGCAACCAAACTTCTGGTTGATGCGGTAGGGAATATCAAGCCCGTATGCGAGGTTTCAAAAGTGCGAGTAGCTGGTGCCACTTATCAGGTACCTGATATTGTTGACAGAGATCGTCAACAAACCTTAGCCCTTCGTTGGCTTCTTGAGGCAGCTTTAAAGCGACGCACAAGCAACAAGATAGGATTAGATCAATGCCTATCTGCCGAGGTCCTGGATGCTTACCGAAAGAAGGGGATTGCACGTAAGAAAAGGGATGATCTTCATGAACTGGCTTCCAACAATCGAAGTTTTGTGCATTTCAGATGGTGGTAAATTGGACCTAGCTGAGCCTCGCAAATGACGGAAGATTTTTCCCTATCGCTTCTCCGTTGTTTCTTTTCATGTCAAACTTAGTTCAGAGCATGCTCACTTTTGTAAACAAGTTTATCGAATTGCATTGATCATATGCAAACAATTGATCAAAATAAAGGATTCCTATAGTATTTTATTTAAAGACTTGTATGTGCTTGTGGGTTTATAGACGTGTGCTATTATGTAATACTAGTCGTAATTTTCCATAATTGGTCGCTCTTCAACAAATCAATCTCAAATTCATCCATGTCCCGTTCGCTTTTTTCTGCTATGTCGAGCTATCTTTTGCAGGCTTGTTCAATGCCCTTACTTTATGTAAACGTACTTCAGTTAATGCCCTGGTATAGTTGCCTTATACGCCTGTTCCCATTTGATGCTCATGAAGCTGGATAGGAATTTAGTGGTACACTGGTAGCAACGAATGGCCGGAAGGTATTTCAACTAGTATTCTGAAAAGCAAAATTTGACAATTTTTGCGGTTGCTACAAAAATGTGGGTGGAGATGTGGAAATGTGCTGGATGGAAGTGAAGTTGAGGTGTGTAATTAAGATCTTGTTCAATAAATGTCTGTCTGTCAACTCAAAGATTAAGTTAGATACAAACTAGGTGATATCATTTCAGTGAGATCACTGAAAGGAAATTGTATACCAAGTACTCAAGTTTGAATGAAATGGCAACTATGCAGTAAACTGAATGCAAAAGATAATAATACGAGCCTACAGTTATATTTTCATCTTCTTTCCTAAAGCTTTACTTATAGAATTCTCTGTGGCAGGATACTGTTTTCTTTCTGGTATTTTTAAATTTTGTGCTTCCTACAGTTTTATATTGTCTTATCAGTTGATAGAAGCTATCTGTCCTTTTGCTTTCAATTTTTACATGTCATTTTTCCTGTTTAGGTCTAGGTTACTGAGTGAGTAACACTGAGTATTGGGTTTGCTTCATTCGTTGTTGTTTTTATTTTTCATCTTTGAAAGAAAAAGATTACCTGTGAGCCTTTATCTTCCCAGCATTTTTTCAGAAAAACATTTCTGAACTGAATTCCCATTCAATGCTTCCCAAGACTGTCTTCATGTTCTGAAACATGGGGTTGTTCTGCGCTTTCATCCCCTCTAAGATGATGAGGATGTTCAAAATTTGAATGGTCTAGTGATAAATTATATTTTGCTTCCTATTGTTTTGTCTCTTGAGTTACTATGCTCTGACTTTTGTTGCAGCTGGAATGTTTCTACGATTGAATGTTCAAAATTATTTGGATTAAATTTATGGCTACCTTGGAAAAGGCCTACAGATTCCCGATGGCTGTTGATGTCACAAATATATAGAGTGATCGTTGTCTATGGTAGGTGGGTCTTATCTCAAATTATAAATGCAATTGTTGGTGGTACAATTCAAATGTTTTCCAATGTGATTTTTTGTTGGATAGGTTTTGTTTTTATGATTGTACAAATCACCATGTAGAATCAGGGTTTAGATGGAATTGACTGACAATGTCTTAATTGTCTGAAATGATTTTAAATATTGATAGAGAAAGGAGAAAGTTATTAAAGAAGATTATTAGTCTAAAGGAATTCCTAGCTGGTTGGATACCTTAATGTATGGATGGTCTCTACCCAGGGTGGTACTTACCAAATTCTTTTCTTTTAAAATTGAATCCTCTCAGAAACAAACACCTAAGCAAGTTGATATAATTTGATAATCCATATAGACATTTTTTATTCATACTTTATTTTGTCTCATGTTATCATGAAAAAGACACTGGAGGTTTAGACAAACTTGGATTTGCCAAAGTTGATTGGAATCATTGCTATAAATAGACCCAGCGAAGTGTTTTGACTTCTGGTTTTATGAAGATAGAGCCTAAAACACAAAGCAGAAACACTGATTCTTTGCAGTGTGTAATGGTCTTGAGTAGAAATCAATTGAGGGATGTATGGTGTTTGAATGAGTCCATGATATCCCATCAAGTCCTTGAATTTCATAGGTGATGTTAAGACAGTTGTTGGGGATGATAGAGAAGATGACTGTAATAGACACCCCCTGATTTATTTTTTGAGAAATTATTTGCAAATGAAACTCATACAAAATATGCAAAGAGAACACTTGGATGCAATAGTCTATGATATTGATTCATATTTTAGTTCACACACACATTCTTATATGCTCTTTGATGGATAAACAATTCCCAAGGTACGTTCAACATGTGGATTGAGACATACATGAAAGTTTGAAACCGAAATAAAAAGTACCTTATACTGAAGATGAATCTGAAGGTTGCAGGTCCGATACAAATCTTCTGAGCGCTGCTACAAGCAATGGAGCCAATCAATACCACCACCCAACACTCTTCCAGCTCACCAACCACACCCACCAACAGGCTTTTCTAAGGTTGTATCACTGAAATACCACCTTCAGACCCCTAGGAAATGGATTGATTATATGCGGTCAGGTCTGCAACATCTAACTAAGTTGATCTTCGGGTCTGCAACAGCTACCCAAATGTCTTATTCCAACCCCAAGCACTTTGCTATCACCTAGCAAAGATAATCAACAGGTAAGAGTACCTCCAACTCAGTAGAACATCACCAAAATGACAAATGCAGTATGCAACAAGTCTGAAAACACCTCCAGCAAGATACCCAGAAAATCTACATCCTTTCTAGCTTCTTTTTTTTAATTTAATGCCAAAGAAGATACTACAGCTAGAGCATTGTTTGAAACCCTCAGTTGCATCGCCAACAATAAGAGCGCTTGAAAACACCACCAAAAAACACCCAAAAATCTTTGGTAATCACCAAAAAGCAAACCTACGAATCTGCAATCAAAATATCTTATATATTTTTATTTTCTTCAAACTCCAATTTCAGAAAATCTTTGAAAACTAATGTGTTTCCTGTGTGAAATCACCAAATCAGCTAGGGAAGATCTTTCACCACTGAAACTAGTGTATTTAATGAGGGTTTTCATCCTCAATCAATCTTAGAAGAACTTTTTGTTCATCCCAGCAACATCTCCTTAAATGTGCAAACTTTGAATATTCCAAATGAGAGCCCCAATCCTCCTTTTATAACTTTTGAGAGCTATTATAGGGAAAAACTTTTTTTCTTTTATCTTTTTCATTGCTTTTTAAAAAAACACATTTTTTGCTTTTTTATTATTTTCTAAAAACACTTGTTTGCCACTGTTTTGAAAATAGGTTTTTGCCTTTTGCTACTTTTTAAAAAATACGGTTTTTACTTTTTTTGGAAATGTTCGCTTTTTATATTTTTTCTTGAAAAAATAATTTTCCACTAAAATACCTCTTTGAAATATTAATAACAATCCATGTGCAAAGTCTCAAAATGTCATTACATGATGAACAAAGCAAAAACGGTGAAATATGCTTGAGAGATGAATGAATGACCATCAAATGATCAAATGTATGCTCTACTGGTCGAATTAGGATTTAGAGGCTTTTTAATTTTAAAAAAGAATAAAAAATTGGCACGTGGCCCATTTTTGGGCACCTACATGCTCTGATTCTCGTGGATTCCTCCAGATTCTGCCCGGATTCCGATCTGGAATCTGGGAGGAATCCAAGCAGAATCAGGATCCGGATTGTACCAGAATCAGGATTCGAGGTATATTAGAGGGATTCGGTAACATAGCCGAGAACCAAAGAAAGCAAAACTAGAAAGATCAGTGTTATGCAAGTGCTTACTATAAATAGCGATTGTTGTCGAATCCCACTGAAACTAACTAATCTGATCCTAACCTTAACCTAGCCCTTACTCTAAACCTATTTGAACCTTTAAACTAACTCTAGTGCAAATATTAAGATAGTTCCAAGCACATTGTAGAAAGGCCGACCAACTCATTGGAAACTGAAACTGAACACGCCAAGACATTATTGGAACTAAAAAATGATGCCCGATACCGAAATGAGCACGAACTATAAATAGGAGTGTTCACTGAAACTGAACAAGCCAAGACATTATTGGAACTAAAAAATGATGCCCAATACCGAAATGAGCACGAACTATAAATAGGAGTGTTCACTGAGAACCAATGAAAGCAAACTGAGGAAAACTCAGAAAGATTGGTGACATGCAAGCACTTATTATAGATAGCAACTGTTGTCAAAACCTACAAAAACTAGAAACTAAGCTCACCAAGAACAGTGGAACCCTCCCAGTGCATCAGGAAATTAACGGATAAGGTATTTTGGAGGTGTTTCCAGACTTGATGCATACTCCATAACACCATACAACAACAAGAACACATCCTCTGAAATTGAGAGTTGAGCTCAACAAGAACATTGGAATCCTCTCAGAATAGAGTATACAACATATTATGAAGATTAGGTTGTAAAAGACCTCTTTGAAATATTAATGACAATTCATGTGCAAAGGCCCCCTCCTTCATCTCTTCTAAGTGTCCACTTTTGAGGTGTACGTATTTTTTTCCAACCCCTAGGAAATGGGTTGATAATATGTGGTCAGCTCAAGTTGATTTTGAGGTCTGCAACAGCTACCCAAATGCCTTATTCTAACCCCCAAAACACTCTGCATTCACCTAGCATATATAACTAATAGGTAAGAGTACCTTCAGCCAGTGGAACATCACCAAAATGACAAATGGAGTATGCAACAAGTCTGAAAACACCTCTAGATTAGCCTCATCTGTTGGAGTTGGAATATTAAGAGTTTTCACAAGTTTTTATGGTTGCATCAAAATAGTTCAAAGGATGCAAGTTAGATCCATGTGGTGTTATGATGAGTTGTTGAACTCTTGCAAAGGGTTGTTTTCTTTTCCGCAAGAAGTTTGAAGGAGGTTGCATTTGCAGTTGTGACTCATTGAAAGAAGTTGGAACAGTAAGAATTTTTACAAATTTTCATGATTGCATGAGAATAGTTTAGAGGATGCATGTTAGATCCGTGTGGTGTTATGATGAGTTTGTTGAACTCTTGCAAAAATTGTTTTCCTTTTATCAAGAAGTTTGGAGGAAGCCACATTTGTAGTTGTGTGACTCTTTGAAAGAAGTTGGAACAATAAGAGTTGTTGCAAGTTTTCACGGTCGCATTAGAATAGTTCAAAGGATGCATGTTAGATCCATGTGGTGTTATGATGAGTTTGTTGAACTCTTGCAAAGGATTGTTTTCCTTTTGGCAAGAAGTTTGGAGGAAGTTGGAACAGTAAGAGTTGTTGCAAGTTTTCTCGGTCGCATCAGAATAGTTCAGAGGATGCATGTTAGATCCATGTGGTGTTATGATGAGTTTGTTGAACTCTTGCAAAGGATTGTTTTCCTTTTGGTAAGAAGTTTGGAGGAGGTTGCATTTGCAGTTTTGACTCATTGGAAGAAGTTGGAACAGTAAGAGTTTTCACAAGTCTTCATGGCTGCATCCGAGTAGTTCAAAGGATGCATGTTAGACATGTTATGATGAGTTTGTTGAACTCTTGCAAAGGATTGTTTTCCTTTCAGCAAGAAGTTTGTAGGAGGTCGCATTTGCAGTTGTGACTCTTGGAAAGAAGTTGGAACAATAATACTTTTCACCAGTCTTCATGGATGCATTAGAATAGTTCAAAGGATGCATGTTAGCTCTATGTGGTGCTATGATGAGTTTGTTGAATTCTTGGCTCCACACATCAAGGATATCTTCAACATGGTCACAAAGGGCAGCTTTCTTATTGAGTGGACTACTAGCGTTGTTATTCCTCTTCACAAGAGTGGTGACATCAACAATCCCTCTAATTATCGTACCATTATGGTGAATCCCCTTCTTGGAAAACTCTTTGGGAGTATGTTAGAGCGTAGAATCAGCGATTGGGCAGAAAAAGAAGAGAGAAGAGCAAAGGGATAGGCGGGATTCAGACCAAAACATTCTACTATTGATCATTGCATCACTCTAAGACATTTCATTGAAAAAGTGTGGGAGAAACTTTTTGCTATTTTGTGGACTTTAAGAAGGCTTTTGACGCCGTTCCTAGGGATAAGTTGTGGCACAAAATGGAAGGGTTAGAGGTCCAATAGAGTTAAGGGCTGCAATTTATAAGCTGTACGAGCGGGTCAGAGCCAAAATCAAAACTAAGGAGGGCATGTCTGAATGCTTTGGGAGTGACATAGGTGTCAAACAAGGGTGCCCTTTATCCCCTACTTTGTTTGGTCTCTACATCGATAAATTAGAGGAGTGGTTAAACAAGGCCAATGGGGATGGCATACATTTGGCGGGTTATGTGGTGAGGCTGCTTTTGTACGCTGATGACCTTATTCTTATTGCAAAGTCCGCCCAAGGATTGAGAGAGCATTTGAAAATTTTGGAGCTTTTTTGCCAGGAGGCGGGGATGCAAGTTAATGCCTCTAAGGCTAAAATCATGATCTTTTCTTTGAAAAAGAAAAAGCAGCAACATACTTTTATTTTTGAGGGCAGGTCTTTAGAGATTGTGGAAGAGTACAAGTACCTGGGAATTGATTTCAACTATAGGTTAAATTGGGAGACATGCAGATCAAAAAGAATACAGGAGGGTTGGAAAGCTTCTTATCTCCTTCAGAATAGATGTAGGAAAGCTGAGCTATGGGATTGGAAGACTAGGAAGACTCTCTTTGGTCCCTTGGTGATCCCGGTTATTCTCTATGGGTGTGAGGTTTGGGGGAGTAACATGTCAAATCACAAATGGCGACAGATAGAAAGAATCCAAAAATATCTCATCACTAGTAACCTCAAGGTCAAGTTGACGGTCACATATGAGATCCTCTTGGCGGAGGCTGGTATGTTTCTGATTGAAGCTTCAACAATTATTTGCTTGCTATGCTACTTAAAAAAAGTGGGTAATATGGATATGCATCGTTGGCCTAGGATGGTAGTGGCGGAGGAGTTAGAATGGAGGAAAAAGACGTGGAAGAAACAGAATAGCAAGTTGTTAAACAGATGGAACATAAACCCCCACGAGTGCCCAAACACTAATATAGAGATAAAAAAGTGGGTGTTAGAGAAATTCAAAACTGCCATGTGGACAAAACAGAAAGGTAGAAAAAAAGCTTACTATGTCAAAGAATTTAACCCCAAGTGGGACCATGGCGATAAAGAATATTTAGGTTCCACAATTAAAAACAAGGCAAAAATTTTGATGGCTCAGTGAGGACCAGCTCTCATCATTTACGATGCGAAACTGGTAGATGGAAAGTTCCCAAAGAGATGTGGGAAGAAAGAACCTGTAATTTTTGCAGCAAAGGGGTGGTTGAAACAGAGTGACATTTTATCAAGGAATGTGCAGCTTATGAGGATATTCACAATCATTATGAAGACAACTTACAGGTGAATTGTTTGAATGAACTTTTTGAAGAGGCAAACTTACACAAGACCGCTACTTTCCTAACAAGGATCCACAATAAAAGGGTCCACTTGGAGAAACTTCAGCAAACAAATTAATTGGTTCTATCTTGGTCCCTTAGACTGCTGGTCTCGTGGACGTTATTATAATTCCTTCATTCATTCATTCATGCAAAGAATTGTCATTCAACAAACTCATCATAAGAGTTTTATGAAGACTTAAAATCAAAGTAGGCCATGAAGACTTAATTGTCGTGTAATTAATTGTAGTCCTAAAAATGTGAGTTGGAAGAGTTTCTTCATAAAACCGTGTACAAGTTTTTAGAATGATGTTTCAAATCACATCCCATAATCTATCATCAGGATGAGGAAGAGGAAAATATTAGATAGGTTGCAAATCATGCTCTTTATAAAGAAGAGGAGTGTGATCCAGGTTGTCGATGCTAGAAACTTATACACAGTTTTATCTATAAACTCTTTGAACTCATTTCAATGGACTGTGGAAGAATTGTGTCTGTTATTCCTAAAATTATAGTAATATGAGATATTACAGTAAAAAGGATGTTTTGAAATTTGCATATATGTGTGCACACTTACTATCCATCTGGAGGAAATTCTACAGAGGCTTTGAGATAAAACCAAAGTGAGAAGCTTTGAGGAGACGCTTCTGATTTTTGGGATTTGATGGGCAAGAAAGGATTTGAGATGCCCCTTTGGGCAAGGGATGTCATTGTATGTGATTTGTTCATTGTGATGTTTATGAGAAGCTTTTACATTTGGGCTTCCATTAGTTATTGTTTAGCTTTTGTGCTACATATTTGTTGCATGTCTGTATATTTCAGATCTGCAGGCTTAAGTCTCCATGGCAGACCAAGCACTGGGTCTCAAAACCATACATCTTAGGCGACACAGTCTTTTGGTATTGTTGCCTTTGGCAAGCCAGTACTTAGTGTGTAAATGTTTGACCAGCAGGATTGGTGTGCAAAGAAGGGTGAAATACAGTCAACAACATTTGTCAGTCATAGGAATAAGTGAATTTGTGACGGGCACATAGAAACTCTTTAACAACATATGATTAAAGCACAGAGGGGTCACCCACACACAGTTGTTAGCTATTATGAGCACACAATTTAATTAAACTCTCAGTCTCAAAACAACTGGAAGGATGCTACAACATATGGGGTAATAAATGTGCAACAGATGAGCCAAGTCAACTATTCAAACCTTGCAGGCATATTTCAGTACATCAACTGAGATCAGATTATCCAGTCACCTGAGCCATCCATATAAAATCTTTAGCTTCAGCAGGAATCAGCCTATTTCCTATGGTGAAGACATGTTCCAATTCTTCAAGCCAAGTCATGCTTTTCAGTCATTTAAGAATGACAAGCAAAACCCTTAACCCTGTTTTAAGGCTAATTAGCAATCAGTGAGAAAGAAATAAGAACTCTTTGAAGGAAAAAAGAGATCACTAGGTAAAGATAAGGACTTTTAGGAGCAATCCTGCAGTTGCGGGTGTAATTTTAAATGCAGAAAATGGAAGCTTTGTACAGGGTGACTCTCTCTTCCTGTGAAACTACGCCAATAATCAAACTAGGAGGGAAGGTGTTGTTACAAGGATCACATTGGCATCCTCTTTAGGTGTGAAGCAGTTAGTGGTATTGGGTGACTCCCTTGTGGTGATTAATGTGCTGCAAAAAGGCTTGTGTCCTAACCAAGAAGCATATTCACACCTTTGCTTCCTTCCGCAAGTAATCTGATAACTACAACGAATCTGTGTGAATTTTTATTTTTTCAATAATCTCATTCTGTGCCCTTTCATGAATTTCAAATGATTTTTTCATTGATTGGATTCTTAGCTCTTTGACCTCCAGCAATCCATAACAACTAAGAGATTCTGCTGCAAAACACGTCTTTCCAGATTCATCATATTCAAGCAAAGCGAAAATTCAAAACCAATCTTGACACGCTCGGTTTACTATGGTCTCGCCCAAAACTGCTATACTGCACTTCTTATAGCAAAGCTTGCTCACAGCATTTGCAATCTGCACAACTGCAATCCCGTGTGTTCTGTAATCAAGTTACATTCTCTTTTTCCTCTTCCCGCAATGCCGACACTCCATAGATATAATCATGCACTTCCTTGTTCAACACTTTGTCTGTGTATTTCATCTTCCTTTGACCCTGTCTTCCTTAGGAATTGGTGTTAAGCAGCCAAATCCAACCAACAAAATGCTTCCCTTTCACAAGCATGGAGGATATTTAATAAGTCTAGACCACCTTGCAGTTCTTTAACAAGAAGTGAGAATGTTATCACTCTTTGTTTCATGTTTTGAAACCCAATCAAGATTGAGCCAGCAGATACCCCAACACCGAGCCTTTTCAGATCTGGTAAATTCTGTAACCTTTATGAAATACAATGAACGACACAAGATAATTTGTCTGCAGAAGGGTCATGCATAGGTCACGTGGGACTAAACAAAATGCATAATTTGTCCATTTCCTTTATATAGTTGCATGTGGCAGATTTTATTTGTTGAGTTCAAAATACTTTCGTGTGCCCTATGGAGATATGCATGCAAGTTTTTTGGTATTAGTCTAGGTTGATGTTGAACAATCATTTTTGAGTTAGTCTGATTCTGTTCTCTTTCTGTTTGGCATCATCTGGTATCCTGTTGTGGCTTTCTGGGCAGATATTTCCTAAAACTCTACTTACATTTAGTATTTCATTTTTTGTGGGGGTGGGTTCACCAACACCAACCCCAACCCCTATTGGCCAATCACATGAATGCATTTGATTTAATTTAATTTAATTAACTAGTTAAAGAACTACATCGAAGAAGGCTGTCGGATAACATACAATTTGAATTAAAAGATGTCTATTGCCAATTAGAGTAAGAGTTTCTTATTGTCTTCCAACAATATTGTTTCAAACTATTCATGAAGTACCCTATCCAATTCAAAAATTCAAAGACAAGCAAAAGTAGAACATTCTTGATTGTGAACTTGCATCAGAAGTTATCAAGCCAAAACTATTTAAAAGAAAGCCAAATCGTGCACTTCAAAACATATCAAGATAAAATTATCTTGAGACAGAAATCAAACTACGTTGAGTGAATTAGAATGACAAACCTTTGTTAACCTTGCAACTCAACAAAATTTGAAATGCATATTTAAAGTAAGTTGCTCTGCTGGGGATGCTAATGCAGCATTTTTTGCCAATGAACTCCAGTCTCTTGAGGCCAAATGAACTGCACCCTATAAAATAGCAGGCTCACAAACTGACCTGCAACATTCTTTCAAAGGATCAACATATCTGCATGCATCTAATAATTTGCTTGTATTCACCATTTGCTCACAATTCACATCTTTACTGCACAAGAACCCCCAGTGAGATTAGAAGGCTCAACAGAGTAAAGGGCTGAAATTATATTGTTTGCTCGACTTTTGGTTGAGACTCTGTCAATATCTTTTAAACAATACTTTGCAATTGTTATGTTTAGCACCAACAAACCACTAGCCAAACTTTGATTTCCCTGAAATATTCTGAGCGTACTATGAACCTATGGACAGAAAATGACATTCCCCAGGTATGTAGCAAGAGGTGCACAACAATCAGCTGCTGTGAGATCCATAGTTTGTGTGAATGCAGAAATATTAACTGGACATTTTCCTTCATAAGGAAAAAGACCAAAGACCAAAGACCAAAACAAATTTAGGAGAAGTTTTTCAAAAACCATATAAGATACATATTTTCTTCAGAATACTGCATTAAGACAAATTTCAGAGTATTTCACATTAGCTAGCTAGCATGCCATTACCAAGATCTATCCCTAAATGACACCCAGAAGAAGCAGTCACTTGGGATATCTGAAGGTGCAGTTGCTTAGACACTAACAGGAGGAGACCTAATATGTACACCAGCCACAGTACCCAGCTCAAATTCCTTTACACACATGAAAGATGTCACAAATCACAAATAGAACACACCTGCAGTCCAAATATGTAGCGTTTGGTAAGCAAACGGCTGCTCCAAATGAAAAGACAAAGATATTCAAAATTTTGCATAAGCATAGTGTATATCAATATGGTATAATTCATAGAACTCTTAATGTATAAATATATTTTTATAAACTTAGAATACATTTGTTGGCACCAAAAAGTAAGCTATGAAGACTTAATTATCATGTAATTAATTGAAGCCCTAAAAATGTGAGTTGGAAGAGATTCTGGATAAATCCGTGTATAAGTTTTTAGAATGATATTTCAAATCACACTCGATGATATATCATCAGGATGAGGAAGAGGAAAAATATTAGATAGGTTGCAAATCGTGCTCTTTATAAAGAAGAGTGTGTTCCAAGTTGTTGATTCTAAAAACTTATGCACAGTTTTATCCAGAAACTCTTTCAACTTATTTCAATGGACTTTGGAAGAATTGTCTCTGTTATTCCTAAAAATATAGTAATATGAGATCTTACAGTGAAAAGGGTGTTTTGCATATGTGTGCGCATACTTCCTATCCATCTACAGGAAATTCTAGAGAGGCTTTGAGATAAAAGCTAAGGGAGAAGCTTTGTGGAGACACTCCTGATTTTTGGGATTTGATGGGCAAGAGAGGATTTGAGATGCCCCTTTGGGCAAGGGATGCCATTGTATGTGATTTGTTCATTGTGATGTTATGAGAAGCTTTTACATTTGGGCATCCATTAGTTATTGTTTAGCTTTTGTACTGCATATTTGTTGTGTGTCTGTATGTTTCAGATCTGCAGGCTTAATTCTCCATGTCAGACCAAGCATTGGGTCTCAAATCCATACATCTTAGGTGACACAGTCTTTCAGTATTGTTGCCTTTCGCAAGCCAGTACTCAGTGAGTAAATGCTTGACCAGCAGGATTGTTGTGCAAAGAAGGGTGAAATGCAGTCAACAGCATTTGTCATAGGAATAAGTGAATTTGTGACGGGCACATAGAAGCTCTTTAACAACATATGATTAAAACATAGAGGGGTCACCCATACACAGTTGTTAGCTATTATGAGCACACAATTTAATCTAATTTCCGGTCTCATAACAACTGGAAGGATGCTACAACACATGGGGCAATAAATGTGCAACAGATGAGCCAAGTCAACTTTTCAAAGCTTGCAGTCATATTTCAGTACATCAACTTAGGTAAGATTTTCCAGTCACCTGAGCCATCCATACAAAATCTTTAGCTTCAGCAGGAATCAGCGTATTTCCTATGGTGAAGATATGTTCCAATTCTTCAAACCAAGTCATGCCTACCAATCATTTAAGAACAACGAGCAAAACCCTTACCCCTGTTTAAGGGTTAAGAAGCAATCTGTGAGAAAGAAATAAGAACACTTTGAAGGAAACAAGAGACCACTAGGTAATGATAAGGAATTTTAGGAGCAATCCTGCAGTTGCGGGTGTCATGCAAAAAATGGAAGCTTTGTACAGGGTGATTCTCTTGCTGAGAAACTACACCAATAATCAAAACAGGAGGGAAGGTGTTGTCACAAGGATCACATTGGCATCTTCTTCAGGTGTGAAGCAGTTAGTGGTTGTGGGTGACTACCTTGTGGTGATTAATTTGCTGCAAAAAGGCTTGTGTCCTAACTAAGAAGTATATTCACACCTTTGCTTCCTTCCACAAGTAATCTGATAACTATAAAGAATTTGTGAGAATTTTAATTTTTTCAATAATCTCATTCCATGCCTTTTCATGAATTTCAAATGATTTTTTCACTGATTGGATTCTTAGCTTCTTGACCTCCAGCAATCCATAATAACTAAGAGATTCTGCTGCAAAACACATCTTTCCAGATTCATCATATTTAAGCAAAGCAAAAATTCAAAACCAATCTTGACACACAAAACTGCTATGCCGCACTGCTTCTAGCAAAGCTTGCTCACAGCATTTACAATCTGCACAACTGCAATCTCACGTCATCTGTAATCCAGTTACAGTCTTTTTTCCTCTTCCTCAATGCCGTCACTCCATATATATAGTCATACCCTCCTGCGCTTCTTTATTCAACACTTTCTTTCCCTGCATTTCATCTTTCTTTGACCCTGTCTTCCTTAGGAATTGGTGTTGAGCAGCCAAATCCAACCAACAATATGCTTCCCTTTCACAAGCATGGAGGATATTTAATAAGTCTAGACCACCTTGCAGTTCTTTAACAAGAAGTGAGAATGTTATCACTCTTTGTTTAATGTTTTGAGACCCAATCCATATTGAGCCAGCAGATACCCCAACACTTAGCCTTTTCAGTTCTGGTAATTTCTGTAACCTTTATGAAATACAATGAACAATTATTGGACTAGCTTTGAGGTTGGCAACAGCTTCAAGTCTATGATTACCTTCTCGAACACTTCTCAAAGAATGAGAAGTCTAACTTCTCAAAAACTGTCTTCTAATAGGAGTGATTAATGATTGAGATATCTTAAAGTATCCATTGCTGCTTCCATCCTCATTTTTATAAAGGGTCACAAAATTTGAAAATGTTTGACCATCAGGTTGAAGTTAGCCCCTGTAGATGTCATAAGGACAAACATACCCTTTCTGAAGGAGATTATATTCTGGCTTCATCTGGCACAAATGTAAAACCAACCCTCCAAGGGCACTTAAGTTAGTTTACTTTGTGGGTAGAGCTCTCAATTGCTCACGATGTATTTTCATATCCATTAACTTAGTTCATTGATTGGATAAATTTTTACACTGAAGAAGAATCATTGAAATCCATACCTGGGTAAAATATGGTCAACTCTAAAATCACCTCTTAAATTTTTTTATCAAAAGAGCATCATCTCTTAAAAAGTTCCCTTTACCCTCAACTTTCAGCTCAAAGGAAAATGACTGGCTTGCCACATTCAGCGAAGAAAAGAACCGAATGTGCATTGGAAACAAATTTACAAAAAAAACAAATAGTGCCATAGACAAATTAAAACTAATTTTCTGTTACTTGAACAATGCCGTTTGCATTTCCATAAAAAAAATCATTTTGGAGTTCACAGAGAACATCTAGAAATTAAAGATGTTCATCCTGATCAGCGGACTTGCTTCTTCTTTCCCGCTTTCCCCCATACCCATCTTTTTGCTTCTGATTTTCTTTGATCTTGGTTAGAGTAAGGTTATATTAGTTTTTTATTTCTTTGCTTCTGATTTTCTTTGATCTTGGTTAGTGTAAGTTTATATCAGTTTTAGATAAGATTTTTGTTTCCATTATTTTGATCTGCAAACATTAAGGTGTATTTTGGGAAATAAAAACAAACATAGGATCACTGAAACTCCCTCAAATCATCTAACTGGGTTTCCACAGGTTGAGTTAACAATGGGTTAGTGGGTGTAGGAATACACAATAGAAGCTCAATTCTGTAGAAAGGTATTCAAAACAAGAACAACAAGATGGCACATAATATAGTAGTTTTATTTTATTCAAATGACAGCCATTCTCAAAGGCTCATATACAAAGACAGTATACAACAAGTAAATGCGAAGATTCTTCTTATACTGTGTTCTTAGGCTCCTTGTTCTAGACCTCACTGCTTTCTTGCTGCCCTTTTCAATTGATTTGCTACCTTTTTATAGAGAAACTTTGATGTAGTTGGGCAACGTTGACCGAAAACTTTGTAAAATTTCACATGAAATAAGAATCGAGGGTCCATTATTAAGTAATTCTCACTCTTATCCTTCCTTCGAATTGGGTGCATCACCTTTTAACTTGTAAAATGATACCTATCTTTTAAATGGGTCAAGGTATAAGCTTGGAAACTCAATTTGGAGTTAACTACAAACTTTGTGGGACAAATACTCAATTAGGTAACCTTACGTTTTGGTGCTAAATTCAAATCTTTGGAGTACAACTCAATGAGGCCTTTTTTTACTATAAGATCATGTCAAAACTCACAAATAAGCAATAAATACAAGTCTTGGACATGTGAACATGTCCATGGCACCCATAAGATATTCTGATGAGAATTTGAAGGCATAATGATGAATATGGGGCACTGTACATCAGGATTACTATATGTGGCTTCATATGAAGATTGTGGTAAGAATCTAATCCTACAGTGAAACAAAATGGTGGAAGTAATGAAGAAAACCTGCAAAACACAAATGGAAAAACAAATATTTTTGGGTGATGCAATATTGGTTGACCCATGAGATACTCTTGCACCAAAAACCCTAGGTAACAACATCTTGAGCCGAGTGCTGAAAATGGAGGATGTGATGAAGATTAATTTGGTCACCCAAGTTGACCTACTTAAAAACTGCATGCATTTTCCTTTAGTGTGCTGAAAATTGTTCCTTGTAATAATTTCTATGTGATGCTCTCTGGAAACTTATCATAGGGACATGAGTCAGACTAAAATCAAGTGGAACTCATAATCAAATTATAAGCTAATTGGGCCAATTGACAGGAGCAGGTACATTCACTTCTCTTTAAGCTCTGCAAGGCTTGAGAGGATTTACCCTATAGAACTAATAGACGGAAACCCTTTTGGCTCAGAGGAGGGTTGGACGTAACCCTAGTTCGTCTCCGGTGCGGATTCACCTCAAAGTTCGCCTTTGCATTCACAGGTTCTTTTCTGTTAATTGTTATTCTGTTGCATGTTGAGTTCAGATTTGGATTGTGAGAAATCTCATTGTTATTCTATAATGCAACGACGTTACTGAGAGTTTTAATGGAATATGAAATGCTGGTTAATTACTGTTGAATTCCATAGTTTATTGCATGAATGTATTTGTTTAAATCTGCTTGAGAAATATTTGTGAAATCGAGGGAAATGGCCGGTTAGGGTCAATACAGTGGTATCAGAGCTGGTTTTCCTGCCAGCCTGTGAAGTCTTAGCAGAGACAAATTTTCAGAAAGGTTTATCAGAGTTTTCTTTTTCAGCCATAGCAGGCAAGGAGATAAGTAATTCCAGAAATCTCTGGGGTTGGATTCTCAGTTTATTATCTCAGTCAAAACCAGATTTATTAGCAGTCGAGCTTCACATTGGATGACGTGATGACTAATCAGTTTGTTATTAGTTTTAAATGCTGGGCATTGAGTGGTCTTTTGGCTGTGTAACGTATGTACGTTGATCATCAAGACTGAGCCTTCACCGTGGTGTTGGTGTCTGCGAAGAGACTGTACAGTCCGAGCATTTTTGTCTGGTCATCATTCTACGGGAGTGACGACATTCTATATGTTGGATGACATCACTTCTTGGTAATACGCGGGCTGCTGCTACTCCATAGCTCCTTTACATTTCGGGTGGTGTGAAACGTGGCTCGGGGTACATTGCGTGGATTCATTATTTAGCATCTCTTAAGTTCGGGTGGAAAATATTACGCAGTGAATATATTTCCGGACTCCTTGGTGCGGTGGAAGGTATTGGAGATTAAAATAAGAGTTGTGGCGCAATTCAATTGTTCTTGTCGGTCGGAGGCAAATATTTCATTAATATTATCGGGCTTATGAATTTGTGAAAGCTGAGACTTATAAAGTGTTGCCGTCATACTTAATGTTTTGGGCCCGAACATTTAATCTGAAGCCGTGGCTCTTCTACGTTAATCCAGCGAATGATATTTAATATAGTTGGCGCTGAGGACTATGGTTAAAATACTTCTCCAACAGATTATTAAATTTTAAAGGCTGAGCTCTTATTGGCTACCGCCAATCATTATAAACTAGAAGGCTTGTTTAATAATGCGCAGGGCTGGTGCGATGTATTTCAGGGGAGGTCGATCTTCGACATATACTCTGAGATTTAAATATTAAAACTTTACGGGGATTATTCTTGTGCTTCGACATTGCAGAAGGCACTGTCCATGCAGCGTGTAGTTTTCATTTGGACATCTCTGGCTCCCTATGAGTTTTCCTTATTCTGAGGATTTCTTCCATCGATTATAATTGGAGCTTAATGTTTGTATGATGGTATTTGGGAGCTTGCCGTGAGCTGTAGAAAAGAGTTTTGTCGTGGTTAAAATGGGGCCGCCATTTACATCTCAGAGGCAGGGACGTGACTATAGTATTGGCGTGAGTATGCAGTGAGCGCATTTGCTTGGTGACGGGAGGTAACAGTACGACATTTAATCAGTGGCGCTTGGAGTATTTTGATAACTTCTGGGCAGGTATATTCCCGAGAACGGATGTTGGGAGACTCACGCTTGGATTAAACCTCACTATCGTATGCTGTAATAACTATTGAGCACTTTGGCATCGAGTGCTAAATACCAATCTGGACGATGTGCGGGGAAGTTGTCGTGGCATCTTCTTGGCGTCCTGATTCATCTATGGCGCCTACCAATTGCAGTCCAGCCCACCGCATAAGCTACAACCATCCTTCATTGAATGACGCTCCTATGACAGGTGCATGAATCATATCAGTTCTCCTTTATATGCTAAGTGTAAGGTTCAGTTTGACAGTTTAACATATTGAAATGTGTAATGGTATCAAATATAAATAAGGTGTCGAGTGATTTAATGAGTTGTGTTCAATTGGAATCCTATTACTACTGAAGTATTACCACACTGGTCTCTTGTTTTTGGATTAACCAACATATTAGTTTATACATTCATTCTTCATTCACATGCAAACTTGGAAAAGTGAATTAGAGACAAATCATACACTAGACTCATTAAACAATAGGCAAGAGTTCACTGTCAGAAATCAGAATTTGTTGAAACAAATTGAGCTATAACCAGTTGAGATTATTTTTGGAGAGTTGTCAAATGCATATTATAGAGGGGAAGGACGCAGCTTGCAGACTCAGGTATTGATTCAGAGACATCTTACTGATCTGAATTGGATCAGTCATATTCAGTTTTCTGACTGTGATGCGGATGACTGCCATCCCCTCACGGGACAAATGTTGAATGCTAGGACTGTTGTAAATTAAAATCTATGGTTCTTAAAGGTTGGCTTTGGAATACTAGCTAGTTGTCTGACAATACAGAACAGGGATAGCATCTTGCAACTTGTAGAGGTGTGCATCAGATTTGGCTAAAATTATTAGAGAGAAGAGGATGCATATCTGTAACAGTTTCAGGGCATTGGCACGGAATTGTAATTCAGGGAGTTGTTATTTTGGCTGAGAGCATACAACATTGAAGTATATGTTTATTGATATACAGGAACACTTCTTGTTGCGTATGACGTTCGTTGTTTGTTCGGAAGTTTTAGAACTGGATTGTTCTATTAAATTGGTAGAATATTGAATGGTCTCCCCAAACAACGTTTTGTCTTCATCTCTATGAATTTGTTTCAAACATTAATAAGAAACACCATTATCTATGTAAGTGTGAGGTGTTGTTAATGCAAACTGTTTGACATAATTCCGCCCTATCTGGGTAGATGAATGAAAGAATTTTGATACAAACGGGACAGTCTTAAACAGTTTGGACCAGGGTTACCACAGTTGGAATTGGTTCCTAACTTGAACAGCAGGATAGGTCATGATGGAGGGGTTGTTCAGCAACACACAAGCATGGAAAGACCTTAAACAAACGCAACAAACACTCAATCGGGAACTGTAGCATTTAAGTGACACTTTCCAAGAAATTTGGAACCCCTAAGTTTTCATCTTCATCTACAGATGCAAGTAAGAGACTTCATGCCATGACAACAAATAATGCAATTCTGACCAGCCACCAGAAGTATTGCATTCTTCCTAAGAAGATTCGTGACCATCTTCCCTTTGCACAATTTATGGGTGTTCTAGAAGAGGATGATGATGGTTTAAATTCTACAAACTCAAAGCAGCAGCTTAGTGAGAATGAAGCCACTACTATTTATAAGGGCCACAAGGTTGAAAAGGATACAATCTCGGATCAGCTACCCGAGAATTTGAAGGAGTCTCCATGCGCTATGGCATCATGTCCTTTGGTTGATGACTATAGGGTTGATAGAGCATCTTTTGAATCAGTTATTTGTGTAGCAACAACTTAGGAAAGGCATGCGGATATTCACTCTTATGAAGGTAATACCTTGATCCAGCATAATGTTGATTGGATGAAACATAGTGGAAATACAAAACTCAAGCTGATTGATAACTTACTCTTTGAGATAAGTGCTGATTGGATATTTGAGAGTCCACTATTTGAGCTAGAGGATGGACCACCTCTTGAAATTGATCAGGAATCCCAACTCTTGATCTTAGAGAGTACTTTTCAGCTAGTTGCCGATTGTATCCAAGAGGCAGCCGCCTTGCCACATTCGACAGATAGACAATGCTGATTGCAAATCAGCCTTTGATAGAAACATGGCTATCAGTATGGCCAAGAAGTTCATAAGGAGAGAGGATAGTGTTGATATGTATCCGTTGATTCATTTTCCTCTTCACACAGCTGGGACTCAGCCACATTACCGTAACGATTCATCTAGTGCCTATGGTAACTCAACTGTCACAGATGTTGAGCATGATGTTGACGTTTGGGTAGAGTCTTTTCATTATGGTGTTGCTGAGCTTGGTGTGCCGATCGTGCTTGATGGTGTGAATTTTTCACACAATGATGTGCATTGTACGACTCTTGGTATATAGAGACAGTTATGGAATCCTAGTGCTGATTCGGGATTTCCAGTAGAGTTGGTTAGTGCATCGCATGTTGGCCACATTGTATGGGATGCATTATGTTTTCCATTCAGCCCACCTACGGAGAACTTTATCTCCCGATTATTGCAGAGGTGTGGGGTGAGTGATTGGGTTGGTAGGCTTCCTCGCCTGCGGATGGAAGCCTTGTCCGACAGTCTGCGTATCTTGCCTCTTCAATACAGTTTCCGGTTTGGGCTACATATTAGAGGGGCAATGTTGTGGCAGTTGGACATTTTGGATAATTCACTCAGTATGGGCATGGATCGACAAGATATTGTAGTCAGCTGGGAAGACGGATGGCCCTTTTGTTTGTGGGATCCAGGAGGAACATTCTCGCGGTTGGTAATGATTCATGGAGCTGATTGGTATGAGGTTAGGATCCCCCCTTCATATGACCTTAGTGGTGCTTGTGATTACAGTTGGAGTGAGGTTCTCAGTTGGATTGAGGATTTTCTCACAGATGATGGCAGCACATAGCAGGTTGATTCGACTGACCAGGGACTTGGGGTGGTTTGGGATCCTGGTATTTGTACGACTGATGCATTGCTGTTTTGGGTGAGTATTGAGTGGCTTCACCTCACTGGTCGCAATTTTGTCAGGATAGCTCAGTAGTCGAGTGGGGCAGTCTCCTTGAGGTTGGTATGGGATCCAGGTATTATGCCCACAACATGCAGATACTGATTGCTTGAGGGCAAGCAATCTCCGGGAAGGGATGATTTGTAATGTCCCCTTTTTGGGGCAAATTATTTCGTGCCTTATAGTTAGCCTTTTCATCATGGTCCGGTGGGTTAACCGAGGTTTGGCAGAGGATCAGAGGGGTGTTTGGCCTAGGTGTTTTTAGTTTCAAGCCGATCGGATCAGTTTCCATAGGGTTTCCAGGGTGCTTACTATTTATAGTAAGTAGGAAGAACTCAGTGTTCCTGGCATTTCAGTAGTGGACTCGGAGCGTCTCGCCGAGAGCTTTCTGGCAAGCTATCACACGTCTCCATCCGAGTTCGTTTGGTTCCCCATTTTAATGCCAGAAGATTCCTCACTTTATTTTATTTTGTCACTTTATAACCAATGGTTATATTTATTTAAAAAGTGACTTTAAGTGAGAATATGAAAAGACAGAGAGGGGAAACTGAAGAGTCACAGACTCACAGCCATTGCTTTAAAAGAAGGATTGGAGGCTCATTTGAGATATGCTTAGTTTTTGGATATTATTTTTATCTCTTGGAGATATCATGAAGCTTTCAGCTTTCAAATTCAGCCTTCAGGACGGAAACCCTTTTGGCTCAGAGGAGGATTGGACGTAGCCCTAGTTCATCTCCGGTGCGGATTCACCTCAGAGTTCGCCTTTGCATTCACAGGTTCTTTTCTGTTAATTGTTATTCTGTTGCATGTTGAGTTCAGATTTGGATTGTGAGAAATCTTATTGTTATTCTATAATGCAACGACGTTACTGAGAGTTTTAATGGAATATGAAATGCTGGTTAATTACTGTTGAATTCCATAGTTTATTGCATGAATGTATTTGTTTAAATCTGCTTGAGAAATATTT
>MU224267.1:3556074-3574194 GCA_018584345.1 Thuja plicata
ATTCCATAGGAGTAGTAGTAAAGCAGTGAGTAGCTTAGTAGTGAGAGTTTTGATGAGTGAAGTTGGAAGTGATATAAATTAAGGAGACAGATCCGTTGAATATACATTGAAAAGCTAAGTCCCATCATCATCATGGCAAGAATCTGATATCCTTGAATGAACAACGTAAGCCCGCCTACGTGATTAACCAGCAAATCACATTAATATAACTGAGTTAGGATCCACAGGTGTAAGGAACCTTGGAGTTTTCTCATGTCCTTCATGAGTAAATACTTTTCAAGAGAGGGTTGAGTGTTTGATATCCTGTATCAAGTGTTCAATTCTTATATGTTATTTAGTGGTACAAAACTAACATCAACACTCCCGATCTCGGTTTGTCTCCTATATTTAATGTTTGTGATTTAACTCCCTACAAGTATGATGTGAATGTAGGTGATAGTTCTTTTATATAGAAAGTCCTTGCTGATGATGAAATACCAAAGCATGATCCACCTATCCTAGATAAGATCTTGGACACTAGGATAGAAAAGAAAACCAGAAATAGAGAGTACAAGGAGTATTTGGTTCACTGGAAGGGTAAGCCTGATTCTGAGGCAGTTTGGATGACTGAACAACAAATTGTGGACCATGGTGCAGATTTCCTTTAACTCATCTCAAGAGGGCTTGAGATCTTTTCTCCAGGGGAGTATGGTGCAGGAGCACCCATCTCTGATCAAGAGGATGAAGGATAGTATGTGGGACATAGGTGATGTCCTCTTTTTATGTTTGCCTTCATTTTGTCAATGGTTGTATTAAAGATCCCCTAATTTGTAACTCTATGTCATTGATAGGTGCATTATAAACCACCATGGACATTTGAGCCAAGGGGTAGTAGTGATGAGTCCTTAGGGATTTAGAGTCCTTTATATGTTTTTAATAATGTTTATACAACCACATGTCATGATGGGTCAAGTTATGAAGGAAATGCAACTTTCCTAGAAATTGTGTAAAATTTGTCAAAAATGCAAAACTTGCATTTTGACAACATTTCTTGCAAAAAGTGCAATTTTCCTCCCAACGGCTCTAACTTTCAAATAGTGGTTATGAACCGTTGGGGGAAGGTATATGTACCCCAAACCACCCATTTTCAATGGTTGGGGATGATTGTACGAACTGGTGAAGATTGCAAGCAATACAATTGATTCAGATTTCCTATACATTTGATGTTCCCGAGCATGTACGAATTGGTGGTGACCTTTGACTGATATAGGAATTTTTTGCATTTGATTAACCTTCATTCTAAATTGGTTTGGGATGTTGAAGTCATCGAGTGTAAAAGTTATTCAATTTTTGTGTTCATTGCTCTGTCTTCCTGGGAGACCCTCCGAGATAAGGGTTTGGCCTTCAAATGGCTCTAGCTTGTATTTCCACCATAAAAAAATGATGAATCTCCGTGGAATACAAGTTAGGCCTATGTATTTTAGGATTCCTAAAGGTAGGAGTGTGGAAGTGCAGGGGTCAAAGGGAAATCTGATGCCCTAGGTAGACATTTGGATGTGCCTACCTATTGTGTTAAGAAGACATTGATTGTTTTGAGAGATGGGTGTGGAACCAAAGGGCCTACCTTTGGATTTGATAATGTTTTGAGTGCCCCTTGAGGGGCAGATCATTGGTTCGGCGAAACAACAAAGTGGAGATAGTGTTCCCTTTGTAATTCAAGGCCTAACTGTCCTATTAGGTCTTTGGTCTTTTGTGTGTTTGAAGCCTTACCTGTGAAGATCTGAAGAATCCACTCTAGGAGATTGTGTAGGTCTCAAAAGGGTGTCAGAATATCATATTTGTTTTGTAGGTCCTTTGAAGGAATTTGGAGTTGTGCCCCAAAAACCAATGGGATAGGGCTACAAGCCTTAGTAGGCATTTGTGAAGCAATTGCCCATAAGTTGAATTGCAAGACCCATTCTAATGCCTAGACTGAGTTGTTTGCCATATTGGGATCAAATCCATGGAAAGTTGAGTCATTTTGATAGAGAGGACATTTGAGGGTGAGTTGATGCCAAATCAAGCCCTTGTATCCTTTGAATGAAAGGAGTTGTTGAATCGGGGTCACTAAGTATTGGTGAAGTGTTTTATAGAGATGTGTATAGAGATGTGTGAGAGGACTTACCTTAGTATGTGGAGCCTTGTCTTGTAAACACCATCCATTTGGGAGTAGTAGGGTGTTAGGGGTTATAAAATCCGAAGTAAGAAGGGCTCTACATCACAAGTTAGGAATCATTTAAAATAATAATTCAAAATTAGATATTCTTGAGTTAGAAATAAAAATATATTGGAAATGTAGATTAGTCAATAGATTTCTTGAATCAGATTTAAGATGTCTCAACCATAGAAGTGATAAGGTAGGGTGACTTGATGAGGTGCCTTAGTGACTCCCTACCCTAGGCCCAAGAGGGGATATACCATCCCCCTTGGCCTCATGTGGTCTGTGCCATACATATGAGGTGGGGTACCTAGTGTGGTGTCCTATCACCATTTTTCTCAGTCTTACCTCCAATGATTGAGTATCCCTATGTATTTGTTCACCAGGATAGAGGTCATGAGGAACATTCACAACAGGGTGCCTAGATAGTCCCTCCTTCCTAAGCCCAAAGGCAGTCCTTTGCCCACCTTTGGCCCCATGAGGTGGCGTGCTTAGAAGGTGACCTCATCATCGTTTTCCCACTTGTGACCCCCTCATTTCCCCTACCATGGCTGGTTACAGCAGTCAGAAAGTACATATACTATTTCACACAATAGATAAAATATTCCTGAATCAGCAGTGCAATACAAACCAGAGTTATGCAGATTATCTGTACACATGCCTGTATATGTATCAAAATATATAAACAATCGCATAATAGCATAATTCTGAACTGCATATATAATTTAATAACGGCAGTTATAAATAGTTTTCTTATGTACCTAATACCATACAATATTCATGCCCACATTGCAGGTCTGAATTATTATTATATTCCACTCTTATCTCTTTGTGTCTTTTCTTCTCTTTCTATGATTGAATGAATGAATGTGGGTTTGATAGGGTGACACTTAAATGATTGATGTTTGAATGATGAATTGATAGATTTGATAGACATTTGGTCATTGATTTTTGATTTCAAGATGTGAATTGATTGATGATGATTTGATTGCTTGTTATTCACTTTGTTGAACTGATCTTTGCTAATTGATAGATTGTTTGATTCAATCTTTGCCGATTCTTAGATTGCTTGATTGTGTGATGCATTGATGAGTGATGATGTATTGATGTTCGCTTGGAATGATCTCCCTTTACATTTTACTAGTGAAAGGGTCATCACCTTTCATAAGATTTGAGTCACCACTTTTCATTGTTGTCTTTGGGAATAATATATTATTCTCCCAATTGATCTCCCTTTTTGATGTCTTCTTCAAATGGAACCTTCTCCTCTTTAGTATCTCCTTTGAGTGTAGGGAGTCACACCCTTTCATTTATTAATGCCCTTTTGAAAGGGTCACACCCTTTGGTTATGAAAAGATACATCTGTTTGACAACAACTGCTGCCCCTTTCACTCTTTATTTAATCTTCACCTATCTCTCACTTCTCAAATCTGTCTTTACTGATTTTCAAATCTGCACATATCCCATTTAAGATCTGAACATTCTCGTCTTTTAGATCTACATATCTTATTTTCTACTGTCATTCTCAATTCTTATTTCAGATCCCTCCTTATACTTCTGCTCTAAATCTGCTCTAAATCTCCTCTACTCCCTTTTCTCCATTCCATTTGATCCTTCTTCCCCTTTATATCTTTTGTGAGGAAGGGTCACACCTCTTCACCATGTTTGCCCTTTTCAATGGTCACACCCTTTCACAATCACTACCTTTTGAAAGAGTCACTACCCTGCATCTTTTAAAAGAGTCATTTCCTTATTTTCTTCCCTTTCCTTCTTCACTTAATCATTAATTCTTATGCTCCCTCTTCTTCTTCCCTTTATTTCCCCCTCAAATGAAGTTCTCTTCTCTCCCTTTTATACCTCATGTTTGAGAGATACACAACTTTTCCATTCATGCCTTTTGACCATTTGTTTAACTCAACTAAATTTTAATTATTTTTAAAATTTAAAATTTAATTATTAGTTTATTATTTTAATTGTATTTCAGGAAGGGGACATGACAGAAATGGTCTGATAGCTTGACTGAGTGACGACTGGTCTGATAATGGACTGTAATAGGCTCAAGAAGATAGGAAAACCATTGTCAAGATCCCTCAAAGATGCGTAAGACACCTCCCAAGGGCTCCGATCAACACCAAACTAACCCTACACTGTTCTAAAGGCTTCCAATCATACACAGCACTATCACAAAGCTCTTCTAATATACTCAGCAAGTCTGAAACTATGATTGAGGGCTGCAGGTCTGTAATCACCCCTGTTACAGGTTATAACAGCAAGATGACACCTCCAATTCACCTCCCATCCTCAAGAGTCACAAATCAACCCAATATCTACCCAGTACTGCTGTAGAGCCACAAATTGATAGAGAAATGCAAGTTCCAGCTCCTACAGTAGTGATATGATCAAGCAATAATATTGCAGATCTGCATATCTGAAAACACAGGTAAAGGTAGCTGTGAAATGTATTCAATTCCACCCCAAATCATAGATTAGGCACCTCCTAAAGGCACAGATCAGCTTCAAACCAACCAAGCAAACACAAGACAGTTTTCAATCACTAGGCAAAGTCATGTAATAGACCTCTCTTACACTTTTAACAGCACTTGGAACTGTACAGCCTCACTTGGCTATTACTGCAGTTACAGCCATGAAAACCACGTAAAACTATTCACCCAATCTTGAAACACCAAACACCACCTACTATTAATTTTTTAAGGAGGTATAGCTTGATGTAACAGTACAACCTTCCTTGGAAAATCAAACTTACATGGACATGGATACGGCCACAAATATTGATGCAGTATTGGATATGGATACAGCCATTTTTGAACAACCCCAATATGGATACGGCTGGATACGACATACATGAAAAACCCATACACTTTTTAACACAATTTTCTAAGTTATTATAGCAGATTTTCATTACTTTAAAAGCAATATAGACACATAATTGCTACAGACATAATTATAAGTTAATTTAACAATTTCCAATATGCAAAAAATAGTAAAGTTTCATTGGAAGATTACCCAAAAAAGTGGGTCGCTGAAATAGAAAAACATTTGATTTGTCTTTCACATTTGGTGTAGGTTTTGTTTATACCAAAAAAATAATTGCATGATTGAAGTTTTTTAAATTAAGTTTAGGTAGATTTACATCAAATTTCAAAATAATCAAATTACGTAGTGTCCAGAAAGGTTGGAAAATCAAGCTTTTTTGGGTATGTGTGGGTACGCGTTGATGTGAGTTTTGTGACCACTCCAACCTGTAGAATAAAATACCAAGTATTCTATCCTCTCTTGAACAAGGAAACTTCAAATGTTAAACAATGTGACAAATGTGTGACAAAATGAAGCAACCCCAAGGTTTACAGTGCGAACCAACATCTTTATGTTGGATATGATTCTGTTTAATGATGTGATATGTTGGTTTTCACAAAGGGACGTACACTTTTTTTTTTCAGGATTTAATCAACTTCTTTTCCTCAATGGTTGGAACTTGGAACATTAATTTGAAGAAATTGACCTAGATAAGTGCCGTTAACTCAGCCTTAAGGCAGAAAGTTGTGACTTCATTCTTTAGCTTGCATGACTTTCGTATAGGATGCTTCAGCCTGTTCTCTTGAATGCTCCTTGATCCAACAACAATCCATCTATCAAAGAATATCACGATCTAGATATCTGTATAAAGGCCTTTCAGCCTACACTCCTGGAACTCCATACTATGAGTCATAATCATTTGACTGTTGATCATTAGAGAACCTATCTTGACATGGTCTACTCCCTTTGAATCAATATCCTCGGACAGCAACTGATGTAGATCATCTAGTTGCTCCCTCTGTCACGGAAGCATACCCAGTTCACATGCTCCAATCATGGAAGATATCTGTTCCAAGAAACTCTCATCATCTGGCATGATCCACATTCATCACACATATCTTCCAAAATCTCTCATACTTATTATCATCTCTCAGATCCTCAGGTTCACAACTTGAACTGCAATTTGTTTGTTGTGCGTGAACCATAACATTAGCCTGCTCAGGCTTAGGTAGACCACTTGCAGAAGCTCGTCTGACAGTGAGTGTTCTAGCACCCATCTTCAAACCATTAAGAGCAGCAGAAGCAATATCAATCACTACCAGATCCTCCATCAAATATACGGTCATCTGCAACACTTGATGATCCAGCAACTAATCCCACAACAGCCAAGTTGAGATTAGAACTTGGCTGACTTGGTCCAAGTGGAGCAACTAGCAGTGAATTATAATCACTTGGTCTCTTCACTCGAACAGGTACACCTTCATAAACTATTTTATCCAATGCCATAGCATTTCTGGCTTCTTCAGTTGTACATATTTCAACAAAGGCAAATCTCTTCTCCTTGTTGATGTAGACATTAACAATAGTATCCCCTAGCCCAACAGTGTTTCCTCCAATTACTGCCATCACCTGACTAAAATATGCAGCAACGTTCTGTTCATTGGCAGTAGGGAGCAATACACCAACATATACTCCACTAGTAAATATTAAAGTGTATACTCCACCTTTGTTCTGTCTCCTTTTATCTGAAATAATGCAAACATAAAGATCATGGTCTGCTTGTCAAGAATAAGGCTCAAGCTGGAGACTAAGCACACCACCTTCAACTGTTTTCTCCTTAGAAAACCGATGGCCACAAGCCTCACACAATTAATTGGTGACAAATACTTAAATCCTGCAACCACATATGTAGTAATGCTGGCTCCTCAGACACAGTCATATGCTTTGGTTATTGAATACAAGATTGGATGATCTGTAGTAGATGACTTTGGATGGAATAGTCATATGCTCCACTTAACCTATTGCCATAATAATATTTGATGTGTTTATTTAATTCCACTATGTCATTTCTCTATGTCCTTCTCGTAGACTCGCGCCAATAATTTGCTATAGAGCCACACCTGTAATGGAATATCTAATATGGTCGGTGTGTTTGGCAGATATATGACTCCACATACCTCATGCCCGATATTATTGAAATATTGTTGTGATCCCCGTGGATGATTTTCTATTTTGGAGATCTTAGTTTTATCTTGGTCAGAGCATGCTGTCAATGCATATTACATATGTTCCTTAATTGTATGCAACAGATTTTCCAAAGCCGAATGCTCACTTGAGCTATCCAAATAGGGTGAACAAATATTAAGAGGAATCATTGATTCCTCTAGCTATGGTTCTCCTTCTCCCTGTCTGTCAATGATATGATTTCCGTGAAATCATTTTCTACTATGCTGTTCAAATGCTTTATACAAAGCAGAGACAATGGAACCTTTACAAAATGCAAGGTCTGGGAGATCTTCCTTCATGTGTTGTTGCCAAGACTCATGAAGACAATATAATGGCTGCTATAATCAATCCAACGCCACACCCAAATCAGGATTTTCAGCTCTTGTAATTATCTCTGTCTAACCTGTCCAGAATGCATTACAACCCCTCATCTCCTCTCACGACCTTGCAAAGACCAGTTTCTCAACATTGATCAGTAGTGGCAGGTCCTCACGTCCACACTCTTTATAATTAGCAAGTTTACTACTATTTGATGCTCTCTTAATGTGGATATTGTTGGGATCACAATCATCTGATTATTATTCCCTTCGATGTTTCCATACACTCATTTCCACTATGAAAGAATGGTGTTTCGTATATTTTCTACGCTGGCAGTAGACTGCTCACGTAGTGACCAAAATATTCCATGAAATTAGAAACTAGAGCTTCACTCATGGTTCAGGTTGACAGAGAATGTACAGGTATAGGAATCGATTGCAATGCCAGCTAGCTTTGATTGGACTTCTCACGCAGCTCGTCATTGGTTGAAGGCCGAGATGAGTAATCTGCAAGCGGCCGCGAGAGGCATATTCCTTAAACAATATTTCTTCTTACCATACAAACATCCCTTTGTGATGTCGGATTTCAAAATGTCCTCTTCGATTGTTACTAAGAGCGCATATGCATTCTCTTGGAGTCAGTAGACTTCCATAAATCTTCAAGCTTTTGCCAAAGCCGGTAAGATCTATGACAGCCAGCCCCTGAATGCCCAACTTCATTCCCTTTGCCATTTAGTGGTATACACAAGCATTGTGTCAGCAATGAGTTTCTTCTTCATCGAGCTACTTCCCTTGAATCGGGGAGCTTTGGATATGGCAATCCGATCAAAAGACTTACACCACAAGTGACTTAGATCACATTTGAACTGGTTATCACGATGCTCCCTTTAATACTTTGATCAGGCTTGGGAGAATATCGGGCTTTGAAAGATGCCGATAACCTGTTGAGAAATTATTGTTTGCATAATCTCTGCTGGAGAAAAAAGGCTCAGTAATTTATCTATTGCCATTCAGTGAAGTCCCTTTCATATTCCCTTCTCTTCAATGCCCCCATACTCCCTCGATCCTCAAATCTAACACCAGTTACCATTTTGCTGGATAGAAGGAACTCTAGAAAATTTAATTTCAGTTCGATGATAATCTCCATCTATATAAATCTGATTGGATCTAATTTTTGCCAGCTCTGATACCATGTTAAGTTTTGATCAGATTTGTAGGTTATAGGAATTTTAAATTTTAATATTATAGGAATTTTAAATTTTAATCACTGTTCTCAGATGTATATGCAGATAATATATGATATGTTGATTACAAAATCACAATAATAGAGCTTGGATATATATCAATATAAATTCAATATGAATTTATATCGATCTACTATGATCTTAATTTTGATATCAATATAATGTTGCTGGGATATGATGAGAAGACAATATCGATCTGAACAATATATAATGTCACTGCTATATTTTGATGAGTTGAGACCAAACTGTGTAAGTATATGTTATGTCGCTGCTGTATCTTGTTTTGCACTTATTGATTTCTGTACATCACAAGATACTTTAATCGATCATCATATATACAATAGTGTGGAGACATGTCTCCCGTAGGGACATGTCTCTATGCGAACAAAGTTCACGTAGAGACTTGTCTTATTACCGATCATTGACTAATCTCAATCAATATACAAATTGATGTGTTTGCTGATTATCGATACTTATTATCGATTCATATTATTAATGCCAAAGTCGATACACATTATCGATTCACATAATAGTCAATGCAAGGTCAATATTAATATCGATACCATATTATGCTCGATACATATTATCGAAAACATAGTATGATATCGATATTTATTATCGATACTCAGCAATGTGAATGTCGATATCCAATATCGATACATGACATAATTAATATGAATGTTATGATTAATATTAACAGCATTATTAATATCAACAGTATGAACTGCATGATTAATATCAACATGATTAATAATTGTTATATCAAACTCAATCATGTATATATGTGCATTTAATTTTATATATATATATATATATATATATATATATATATTGTATATGTTGATGTACTAATTATTAATCATGTATTGTAATAACCATAATCATAGCAGTATACAGAAGAAGGATAGTAATCAAATGCTCAAGGCCGATAGGCCACTTATGCATTTGATTTCTTCGATTGGATTAATCCGACCGAAGCTACAATTCATCAACATTTTTTAAATTCGCCTCTTTGAGTTTGAGTTTGATTTCTGGTTTTTGATTGTGTATGTTTTTAAGCATCAACGTTTCGGATCACACTCCGTGATCCATCATCAGGATGTAAGAGCAATAAGGATGTGTAAAAGTAAGTTGCAGACTTGGCATCACTTAGAAGATAAAAGGATGGATGGGGTGAGAAAGGAGGCACGAATACCGAGGGGGAAGAAAAGACTCCCTGAGAACAAAAAAGCAAAGAAATACCAAATAATAATAATAATAATAATAATAATAATAAATAATAATAATAATAATAATATAATAATAATAAAGAAAATAATAATAATAATTGTTTGAAGTTGTCTTAGAACTTGTAGTCTTGAAACCTCCTTTGTGAATTTGGATTTCATGTTCTTTCCCTATGGGTTTGTTGAGTCCATCATCTTCTACATCTTCTCATTTATATTCATTATTCCATGCAATAAAGTCCTGTGAAAAGAAAGAGAAAATGCCTTAAATCAGAGTTATAAATGCAATGCAAGAACTTAATACTTCTTTAGAGGATAAGATTTAAATTGTGAACTGAATTTGCATTTGGATGTGATCTGGAATTGGAGATTTGAAATTTAGCTTTATTTTTCGCTAACTTGTCAAGATACTTGCAATGCTTGTCACCCAATCTGGAAATGCAATTCTTGCTGATGAATTTTGTATCTAATCTTGAATTGTCATAGATTTGCCTTTGTTTCCATTTCTCTGCTGAAGTTTGTGCCTTCTTTTGGTTCAAGCCTGCACCTTTCTTAGGAATTTGCCCCTGATTTACCTTAAATCCCCTTGTTATTTGATTGGATTCGCTTCCAATCCACTTAAGTTTGCCTTTGATCTGCACTGAATTCTGATTTTGATTGCCTTAGAATTGCTTGATCTGGAAAATTCACACTTTTTAGGGCAGAAATTGCCTTTGTTTGCTCAAATTCGCACGTATCTCTGCTGGAAATCAGGTTATTTCATTGAGGTCTGCTGATAATTCGCTCCAATTTAGGCTTGATTTGTCTTCATCTGATGTAACTCGCCTTTGTATTGATTAAATTTATCCTTCTAATGATTAGACAAATCACCCTTAATTCTGAATTTCGCCCTAATCTGCTGGATATGCTTTTTATTCGAATTTGATTTGCATTTGAATGATGTTTGAAATAGATGTTTTAAACTTATCTTAAATTGGCGCTTACCTCCCAAGGCGTGCGATCTTGAATTAAGAGAGCTGACCCTAGGATTGCTTTAATTTGCATTTTAAATCCTCTCCATGAGCACTCAGCTTGAGACTTACCCATGGTTGACCTCGGAAATTTTTTGCATCTTTTTCTCTATTGGGGAAATACGAGGTTTAGGTGGAAAGGCAAGGAATGTTGGGTGCAAATGTCAAGTTTAGATGGAAATGCAATTGGGATTTCACCTTTTAGGTGGAAGTAAAATCATAAGCTAAGCGCAAATTCACCTTTTAGTTGGAAATGATAATGCCTTGGGTGGATTTGAGAGTTTTAGGTGGAAATGGTGAAAGGAAAATCAAGTTTTAGGTGGAATGGAAGTGGAAACTTGATTTTTAAGTGGAAATGGTGAAGGAAAATCAAGCTTTAGGTCAAATGGAAGTGGAAACTTGATTGTTAGTTGGGAATGATAGGGGTAAACTTGATTTTAAGCCAGAATCGTAAGGATTTTT
This sequence comes from Thuja plicata, assembly GCA_018584345.1. NCBI lineage: Eukaryota > Viridiplantae > Streptophyta > Pinopsida > Cupressales > Cupressaceae > Thuja > Thuja plicata. The sequence goes on from MU224267.1 coordinate 3,567,550, forward strand.
CATTTTCATTTGGAATTCTCTTGGATATTTTCATTTTCAACTAAGGATTTTCAGAATTTTTTCTTTGTTTTCCTTTTCAAGTTTGAAAGTATTATTCCTTAGCAAAACTTGAATTTTCGTTTCCAATTAACATTTCCATTTAGCATTCTTTCATTCCTTTAAGCATTGAACCATCACCTTTCCACTTCGTCATTTCACAATTTACACACTCAACACATCACCTTGACAACATTTTGACATCTTTTTGACAACTTTTGACAACTTTTACACTTAGTGAAATTTTCATAATGTCGCCCTGAATTCCCAACCTTGACAATTCTTATCTTCACAACTCCATACCTATCAAGCAAATTTTATGACCTCACTATATTTCTCATCCTGGGATTTTTGCAATTTGGACACGAACTTGTATATTCCAATTCTGGGTTTGACACTTCAAACATGGATTCCCAAAACAATCGTCTTATCAACATATGCAATGATTGAAGGAGAAACTTGCCCTAGAGGCTGATTTCCTAAAGGAGATTCTCCTCAAACCTGGATTTTGCAATTGATATTCAATTCTTGGAGAATTTCTTCATTTCAAACCACAACCTAGGAAATCCTGACTTGATTCGCCCATTCCTTAAGCACTAGGAAACTAAGAAACCCGAAAAATTTGCCAACCTAGGGACCCTACACTAAGCACTAAGCTACTTAGTGAAAAAAGGGGGGTCCCCATTTGCAATGGGGCATGTGTTTACAACACAACAGAGAGCAATAGAAAAAAATACTTAGGAAACATAAGCCGAGATAAACCCTAAAGCAGCAAGTTAGCAAGGCAGCAACAACAACAACAATAAGATATCAAAGCAGAACAAAACAAATAATTAACTGTGACTAAGGTTACAGAGTAGATCCACTTAGCGATCCATAGATAGAAGACATCGATTATCATTAATAAATCCAGCGATTAAAATATCAAAGACCCTTAAGCGATGGTCAAAAAAGTAAGTGACGATCAAGAAAGGAATCAGGCAGATCATCAAGGATCGGACTTGAAGAGGCATGATCAAGAGAGGTTTTGACCCTTCCAAAGGAACAAATTTTGTTGAAGGGTGTTTGATACATAAGAGAGAAAATAAATTCAATGTACAAGTGCCAGAGAATACAAGCAGAAAAACTCAAATCTCATTTATTCACATACTCTCATATGCAACTGAAACTAATTGAATATGTTTATTCCACTCACTCCATGCTCATATGCTTGCAAGCTTACAATATTTATAAGGATAAGACTTCCAAATCCACAAAATATGGAACTGTTTTATCAAAATATAACAATTTCTAACTATATGAAATCTTAACCATATTGTAATTAGGATAAAATTTGTTCTTGAAGATTCATTTTCTAAAATCTTAATCTTCTGTTGAGATATTTGTGCTCCTGCATTAGACTCCCAAGGAAAAAAAACTTGTTCATGGACTCCTGTCCACAAGTTCATCAATATTGACACCATACTTGAATAGATTAGAAATTGTCATCCAAGTAGAATCTTCAGGTGGGTTCCCCTTCCATTTGACCAAGTATTGCAGATGTTCTTTACCTCTTGTTTTCATGACAACTTTCGTGTCCAAGATTAGCTTAGATTGCTTTGGTGTTGGTTTGGGCAATTGCTGCTCCCATTCGATGACCTGTTCTACACCTATTTTAGGGACTTGGACTGTTTGCTCCTCACCCTTTTAAGGGTATAGATCTGCAACATTGAAGATAGGAGCAATCCCAATGCCCTTTGGAAGTTCTATCTCATATGCATCGCTAGAGAACCTCCGTAGAACCCTATAAGGGCCAATTTTCTTTCCTTTCAACTCGTTGTATTCTCCTCTTGGGAACATTTCTTTTCTTAGATGAGATAGGACCAGATCTCCAACATTAAAATTGATTCCTTTCCTTTTTAGATCAACTTTCTTTTTGTACTTGATGGTACTTTCCTCAAGCTTCCTTTTCACTGGCAAAATCTTTGTCACTAGCACTTCTTGTCCCCATTTTACCCGGATTTCTTAGCTCGTACACTCCTTTAGGATGCATACCATACATGATTTGAAAAGGACTCATACTTGTCCTTATGTTAGGAAAATCATTATTTGCGAACTTAGCTTGTGCAAGCACCAAGTCCCACTATTTTGGATGTATACTCACTAAGCTTCGCAAGATGTTCCCAAGGCTTCTGTTGGCCACTTCTATTTGACCATCAGTCTGAGGATGGTAAGCTGAGCTCAAACTCAAATTAGTACCCAATTTCTTCCATAGAGTCCTCCAAAAGTGTCCTACAAATTTAGTGTCTCGATTAGAGACAATACTCTTAGGATGTCCTTGTAGTCTAACTATCTCCTTGAAGAACAAATTGGCAATGTTCGTAGCATCACTTGTTTTTGTACATGAAATGAAATGAGCCATTTTAGAAAATCGGTCTACTACCTCAAATATTGAATCATGTTCCTTAGGAGTTCTTGGCAGACCAAGTACAAAGTCCATACTTATTGAATCCCATGGCCTGTTTGGAATTGGTAATGGCTGCTATAGACCTGCATTTTGGCTGCTTCCTTTGGCATGTTGGCATGCTTTACACCTCTCCACAAACTTCTTAACATCATTGCCCATACCTTGCCAATAATAGTGTGAACTCAATCGAGGTAGCGTCTTGTTTTGTCCGAAATGTCCTGCTAAGCTGCCACTGTGTTTCTCTTTCAACATGTTCTCTCTCATGGAACTCCTTGGAATGCAAAGTTGGCTGCCTTTGAATAGTAGACCCTCCTATATCATGTACTCCATCCAAGGACTTCTATCCCTACTAAGAGGATTTAAACATGCTTCATATGCCTCTTTGACGTCCCTATCTTCCTTGTACATCTCCTTTAGGTCATCAAATCCCAATATGCTTACTTGAGATTCCTACATGATCAAATTCCTTAAACTCAAAGCAATCTGCAATTTTATTAGATTGACCATTCTTGTGCTCAATGAAAAAAGTAAAACTTTGCAAAAATTCGACCCATTTGACATGCCTCTGACCAACTTACGTTGACTACTGATAAATTGCAAAGCATGATTATCAATGAACAAAAAAAACTCATTAGGCATGAGCTAATGCCTCCATTTCTCCAAGGCCTTAAAACTTCTGATCATATGTTGAATATCTCTTCTTTGCATCATTAAGCTTTTCGCTAAAGTAAGCAATAGGCTTTCCATTTTGACTCGGGACAACACCTATAGCGGTCCTACTGACATTGCATTCAACTTGAAAAAGCTTAGTAAAATTAGGTAAAGACAAGATAGGCTCTTCTGTAATTTTCTTCTTAAGCATTTGGAAACTCTTATCAGGAGCTTTAGTCCAATGAAATATCCTTTCGTCTCCCTTAATTGTATCAAGTATTGGAGCACAAATCCCACTAAAATTTCTTATGAATTCTCTGCCCATTCCGCACTCAGTTTTCGAGCCCATCGCCTCACCCATCCCCACAGGAGTTCAAGCTCTCTAGTTCGTTGTGCCTTCGTTTCTAGAGCTACAGCGCCATGGCAGGAGATTTGGGGGAGATGCCTTTGCTCACCTACCAAAGGCTACATGACCATATTATGAAACTCGAGGCTGAGAACTCCCAGCTCCATACCACTATACAAAGTCTATCCACCTCGGTGTCGGAATTAAAGTAGTTGCTACATAGTTTTTCATCTATTTTCACTTCAGAAACAACAGGGATCAAATCAGACTTGGAATCGGTTATTGGGAGTTTAGAAGGATTTGATAGCTACAAAACGGCACAAGCGGATATAGTGGCTAAATACTCAACTTTAATGACCGAGACCGAGGAGAAGGTAAAAACTTGGGCTTCTATTTGTGATAACACATTTAATGCTGCACCTCTCTCAAGGGTAGAGAAGTTGGTTCAGGGTAAGATGAACGATGAGCGAGTGAGACAGACACATGAGCTGAATCTGTGTGTTCGTGGTCTCCCCCCACTGCTGATCCTTCCTCTGCTCGGGAATCCTTTCTCAAGGATCAACTCGACATCCACGATATTTCACTTGACAGATGCTGGATATGTCTCGATGGGACTCTTGTTATCAGGTTTCTCTTTGCATGATAGATTGCAGGTTCTTAGAGCGAGGAGAAAATTATTTTCTCTTCCGTCTAAGATTTATCTAGATGAGGATCTCACTAGATCATAGGTGACAGAATTGAAACAGGCCAGGATCCTCGTTGCTGAGGCCAGACGCAGTGGTAAATGGGCAGTTATTAGGAAACTCAGGGTAGTGATACGGGTTTCTCCCCCCAGTTGGTGGGACTCGAGATAGGCCACAAAGGCCAAATGACGACCACATCAGCAGTTTGACAAGAGTGGGCCCCCCTTTGGCTCTCTTCTTGTTAACTGCTGGAACGGTAACAACTCTTTTTGGTCGTTACCTGGTCTTTTTCAGGATGGGGTGGGGTCGACCGATATCTTAGCTGTCACGGAGACCCATGAGAGTCTTCTTCACCCCCTCCCAAGTTTCAACAGTTATCAGTGGTTGTCAGTGTTCAGGGATGAGGTTCACTCCTCGGGTGGTGTGCAGGGCTCCAGAAGTGTTGCCTGCTTGATTAGAGACAACCTCTTCAGTGCTACTTCTATGGTCCATTCAGACACACATGCCAGATTTATGCGGATCCACGTATGCCATGATAGCCAATGCCAGCGAGATATCTTCATCGTGGTTTGTTACTTTCCACCAGCCTCTTCGCCTTATGCCATTCACAGTACCGAGGATGGTGATCCATTTATTGATCTGATTGAGTGTATTTCCAGATTCAGTGTCTTGGGTGACATCATTATCTTAGGTGACTTTAATGCACGGACTAGGGAACTGCAGACCCCTATACATGACTGAGGCACGGACTAGACCTGCATTACTGAACTTGATCCTGTCAGTTTAGGGCTCCAGCGTGTTTCCGAGGATTGCGATGGACCTCTATCTATCTATGGTCGCCACCTCCAGCTGTGTGAGTCTTCTGATCTGGTTATTTTGAACGACCTCCATTGCTTTCCTGGTTCGAAGCTCTTCACCTGTTGGCCACACTGCGGGGGCGCTAGTGTGGTGGACTATGTTATCACTGGCACTTCTTTCATCTCTTCCATCTGCAGCTTCACCATCACTCATCTCCCGCTTTCCGACCATGCTCTTCTAAGCCTTGCGCTTCGCTTCTCCCCCCCTCGCCTGTCCCACCTTCCCCGTATTCCGGCTATCCTTGATTGTTCTACCCATTTTCGCTTCTGCTTTGATGAGGGTGACTGCGATCTCTTTATCCTCCACCTCCGTCGTCTCCTCTCGCCTAAGGACTTCTCCGACTGCCGCCATGTTTCCTCCATGTTCGACCTTTTGACCACTGCTATCTGGGAGGTGGCTTCCCTCTCCATCCCTCACCGCCCTATCCACAAATTCACCCGCTAGTCTGCTTGCCCTATGAACCGTTGGTTTGATGACGACTGCAAAGCCTTCCACCACACCTTACACTTGACCTTTGAGACTCTCCCCTCCGACTTTGCTGACCTTCGCTCCTCTTACCGCCACTTTCTTCGCTTGAAGAAACGCGGTTACATTACCTCGCAGTGCCGATCCCTATACGAGACATTTATCCAGAACCCTAAGCTTTTTTGGCGCACCATGTTTCCTCGGCATCCTGCCCCGCCTTCCAACATTGATCTTAGATCCCTCGCCTCCCACACCTCCACTCTTTACGACATTCCTGACTAGCCGCCTCTCCACCTCACCCCTCCCCTTCTTTGCCATATCTTCACCACTTCCAGCATCTACGAGGCCGTCAGATTCATGAGATGCAATAGGGCAGTTGACGTGGACGGTTTTCAGGCTGAGCTCTTCAAGCTCGGTATCCTTGTACTGAGCTCCTATCTTCCGACACTCTTTAATAGAGTTGTTCGCACCGGCTTCCCTAAGTCTTGGTCGAGACACTTGATCTACCCGATTCACAAGGCTGGGCCTGTCTCCGACCCCAGCAACTACAGGACCATCATGATTGGGCACACTTTCGCCAAACTCTACGCAACGACACTGAATATTATTCTTTACAGGGAGCTGGACAGGAGAGATAGCAGGGCTAAAGGCCAAGCTGGCTTTCGGACAGATTACCAGACCATGGACCATATCCTGACCTTGCGGGCAATTATTGAGGAGGCTCGTCACCACTCTGCGAAAGTCTATTGTTGCTTCATTGACTTTCGTAAGGCATTTGATACCGTCCCTCGTGCAACACTCTTCTAGAGACTTAGAGATATCGGGATTGCAGAGATTCTTTTGACAGCTAGCATGAGACTATATGAGCATGTTGAAGGCAGATTCAGGACTTATGAGGGCTTCTCCTGTAATGTCCCCTTTTCTTCAGTAATGCACATTATGCCTGATTAGCCTATCTAGCCATCCAGATAGTCTAATGGCCGCTTTATAGAGGATGCCAGTCAATCACATGGGTTCTTGGGCATTTATTTAGTATCTGAGTTCAGACTCTATAGTTGGGATACTTTATTTCATAAAGTTATATTATAAAGTCACTTTAATATTATAACTTTAAGTTACTTTATTTTATAAAGTGACTTAAGTGACTAAAAGACGAAAGT
>MU224267.1:3582056-3632428 GCA_018584345.1 Thuja plicata
ATTCAATCCTTATCTCTAACTAACTAACAAACTTTGAACTATTCAAAGTCTATCTATAACTAACTAATCTTTGACTTATTCAATGCTTCAGGACCTAATGTACCTTGAGCATGATTACATGAGAATGCTTTTACATATTTTCGTGCAATCTGTCAAAGATTCTACACTTCTAAAACTAAGTGTTGCAACAACACTTTCAAAGGAAATTAATACAAGTCTCGAACTGAGTAAGAGACTTATGAACAACGGTTGGATCAGGTGCTCCCGTATGTTGAGCTATGTTCACGGTTTTATGCGCAACACTTGCCGCTTTGGAGATTGCACCACTGCATCCACCCAGATCTTTTTGTAATTGACTCAGAGCAACTCCGAATCTTGCCAGTTTATCCAGAGCACTACAACTGAAAGTGCTATCCTCCAATTCCTGATGAATTATTCGGGCAAACCCTGCTAAGGCTTGCTCTTCACCAATCAGTTCTCCGTCATTTGTCACTAACTTGTATGCCAAGCTGTCGAAAGCTCTGAGAATGTTCCCTCTATGCTCAGCACACACTTGGAAAGCCCCATGAACATCTGCTATCAATTTCTTCAAGATTTGCTCTTTGTTCATCAATTGATCCAAAAACTTGAAATACATCTCTTTTGAAGAGATTATTTCATAGGTGCACAACACATCAAGGTCAGCTTCTGCCAATCTTACCCATACCTCTAAGTCTTCACTTAAAGTTTTTAGTTGTTGTTCCAAAGATCCAACAACCTCTTGCAGATGATCAGTTGTCTTCTTGATGTTTCTGAAAATGCGATGCACGTCCCTAATAACCATCACACCCCGACCCTCAAGCTGGCTGCCCCACTCATCCATTACCTTGGTCTTCTTCTCCAAACAATCAATATGTTGCTGAGTGTCGTCTGAAAACACTTTTGCATTTTGAAGAGAACTGTTCTCAAGTGCTTCACGCAGACGAATGTTTTCCTCTTTCAGCATATGTTTCTTTTGCCAAAGTTTATTAGATCTCTTTGTGAAGTGTTCGAGTGCATCATGAACATCCATTTGACAACCTACAAATGATTGTTTACCAAGTTCTACCCTGGTAATCTTATAATCCATGCCCTCACATTGTTCAAAGGACTTGTCTGAAACAGGCTCAACAACCTCAGCATACTTGACACTCTGTTTATCAACCATAATTTTGAAAACCATCTTAGTCTTCTTGATTCTCAAAGCTCGAGGTTTGCTCTTAGGAGCAAGATCTTCCTCTTCCAATGGTACTTCAATCTTTTTTCTTTTTTGGGTAATGACACCCAACCAAGGAGGTAGAACAAAAGATGAGATAGCACTATCAGTGGGAACCATATCAGTCACCAATTCTTTTTGAGAAGAAGGTACATATGTGATTGCCTCTACAGGTGTTGCCGCCAAGACTGATTCTCCTTGTACCTTCTCCTCAATGAACAACTCAATCTATGATGCCAGATTATTGTTAGCCATGAGTGTATCAAGTCTAGGCAGATCCCCATGAAGCTCATCAAACACCCGCGACAAGTCCTCTCTGTGCTGGGGCGACAGAAGAAATAGGCATGGCTGGCACAATGGCTGTAGCATGTGTAAGAGGTAGATGTGCCGTAAATGAATCTACATCCGTGTCAAGAGGAGACGTGAGAGGCTTGTCCATCTCCGAAGCGGACTCGTGCACACCTTGCATCTCAACTGCTTCCTATGACTATAATGCTTCAGTAGTAATTGATACTTGCAAATCTTCCTCACTATCTGAAAGGTTGATCATCTCAGGGCTTTTCATTGCATGTGGAGTAGGAGATTTAGGTACAAGCTTACCTCCTTTAATAGCTAACTTTTGGATCACTGGAAAATCTGACGAAGATGATTCACCCTTGCCTTTACCTCTGATTTCTGATTTTGCACCTAACGGACCAGCAAGGTCGAAGTCTCGGCCAGGCTTAATCTTGATGCTTTTTAAGTCTCTTTTCTTTAGCCAAATGTTGGTATTAGCCAAGATGCTTTGAAACCTATCCCAGATAGACACGCTTTCCTTCACAAACCAACATGGAGTTACAATGGGTAAGTTCTTCAGACGATACTTTCGATATTCCGGATCCAAAATATCATCATCATCCCCAACTTCTTCATGAATCTGAGCAAGGCGGAAATCTATTATTTGCCTGATTGTAAGGCGGCAATAGTCCATCTTGGCAATATCCGACTCTGTACGGAGGTCAATCCATATATCCTCAAGACGATGAATGTGAGTAAACTGCCTCCGGATCTTATCATTCATCCCTCTCCAGTCAAATGAACTTTGTGCCATAAACCTCTTCAAGTTAACCTCCTGAAGCTCAAACTCCATGGACTTTGCTTCAGGCACAGTGTCGAGTGAATATCCACGGATCCTCAAAGGATTGCGTGAAGAGATACCCACACCTAGTCTATGTAGAGAAGATTGATGTGTTTGCACAGCCATAAGCTGGCGAGCCAATTCCATGAGAATAAGCTTATCCGTGGGATACTTAGGCAAGCTATATGGCTCTTCCCGGAAATACCCCACCCTGAGATAGGTGAAGTTTGGAAACTGTAGAAAGATACATCCATACTCACTGACCTTGCTCCATGCCTCATCTGAAACCCTTATGTTCAGAAGCTCCTTGTCAAACAGGCACCGGTAGTGTCCAAAGAATGCATCTTGCACTGTTCTAAAATGAATGCGGCTCGACTTTAAAGGCAGCTGATCATAGTACTCCACATAGACAACTGCATCCGATCTCCTTTAGTAGATAACCCTGAGAAAGATCCCAGAGCAGCAGCAATGTAGATGAGATAAGAATTCACGTAGAAAGTGCATGTATTAGGCACTTGCACTAGCTGCCCACAAATGGTATTGCTGATCAACTCTCCCCAAAACAATCGCTGCCTTGACTTGAGGATCAAGGAAAAGTACTTATACATCCAGGGCTCGAAAAGATTGGATTTTTTCAAACCCCCTACACGACTCAACAAGGTGATAAGATGACGAACTTCTTCCTTGAATTCGGATCTATGCATGCCCTTAGGCCATCGGGCCACATTTGGTCTTTTAGTAATCAACCAATTATCATTCATGAACTTTAGGTAAGCCATCTTACCATTCTCCCATTTTTCAATAGACTTCTCCTTTGTTAGATCCATGACAATAGGGGCAGCCGGTACTTTAAACACTCGATCTATGGTATCAGGATCGAGACTGATCACCACCTTCCCGTCCTGATCCTTGATCGTCCTGGAAGTAGGATCAAAATTCCTTGCACATGCCATCACAAATTTAGGTTCTATTGCAGCTGTTGGGAAAGTAGCAACATGATGAATATAACTTTCATGAATGCTGATCATGTCATATTTGGTGGATGTCTTCACCCTTTCTAGAAACTCCTCCATGTTCAAATGACCAATCTCTGTGTCTTGAATCTCTTCCACATAGGATGTAAGTTGAGATGTCATGACGGAGCTTTGATATTTATCATATTGGTATTTCATCTTTTTCTTCCCTTTATTCTTTGGTGATGTAGATCCTTTCTCTGACATGGCCAGGACTGCAGCAGCTATGACTGTAACATAGAAATTCCAAAAACAAAGAACTTCATCATTAAGAGGAGAGAAATCCATCTTTTATGCAAAAATGAATGGAAAGGACAGCCCCTTGTGAAAGTGGAAAAATATGCATAAAAGTGGGACTTTATGGGACCAATGCATTTTTGGAAAGATAAGACAAGGGATATAATGTTCATGTTTTGAAGCATGATGGATTGCATATGTGGACAACACTTAATGATTTTCAAAGCATGATGGCATGTGCAAACTTTACATTTTCAAAATGAAAAGGTGGAGCTTTATGGGCTGATTGCATGATGGACAACATTCTGCACTTTCCTTTTTTTTTATATGCATTTTTTAGGAAGATCTTCATAGGAACAGGGTTTTTAATCCCGACTGCATATAAGAATAGATAACATTCTCATATGCAACTTTCAGAGAAGATGAGAGAAAAGAAGAAAGTATATACAAATAAAACAACAAGAAAATAAACAATAAAAGAAATGACCAAATTACCTTCCTTGGATGCAAAAGAAAGACCAAATTCCTCTTCAAAGCAAAACTTGGGAAAAGAGATGAAATTCGAAATTGCTGTTTAGAGGAATTTTGTAGAGTTATATAGACTCCAGAATTGACAAATTCTTGCCAAAATCAAAGCTAATATTATTGGTCTTGGCTTAGGGAAGGACAAGTGTTCATCATGCATCAAATTTTGCATGCAAACAACAAGAAAAGAGGAAGAACTCTTCAAGAGCATGGCCTATGATCATGGCATGCCTTCCACTTCTTGGAAAGAAACAAGACTTCATCAAAGAAGGAAATTCAAAATTGCTGTTGAAGGGGAAAATCAATTCATTCAACTGCAGATTCAATGGCTATTTTCTTGGAATAGAAGAAGTCTGAAGTTTGAACTAAAACATAGGAAGTTCTTTCCATAGAAAAAGCCACTAAAAGTGGATGCAATGATGATTAAATCAACTCCAGCTCTAACAGTCTGTTTAATCAAAAGCATGCACTGTCATGTAAATAGAAACCGCCGGTTTAAGTGTAGTTTGAATCATGCCAAGACTACACGATTCGATGTCTTCATATTACATGACTTTTGTTATGTTTTATAACTCCCATATATAAGTCACGGCATGCAAAAAGTAATATGCTTATTGAAGAGGAAAATCACACCCAGACTTATGGATTTTATAAAAACAAAGTGACAAAAGCATTTGCATATACATTAAAACATTAACGTGGGCTTACATGGGTTCGATTTAAGTATTCCAAATGATATGTAATATCATTAGAATTTAACGCCATGTGATACAATGAGAACCGACGCCTTAAGTGAACCATGGACCGTGTTATTGTTTTAATTCATTGCATATGTTATTTTAATGAGAATCGGCACCATGTGTAAGTGCGAAGGAAAAGCGCGGGTTTCATCAGACTTTTAACATATGCTTTGAATTAAAGATGTAAGCCCGACTACTTAAGTTATATGCACCTCCTTTGATAGCATCGTGGGCTTTAATCAATATAGCATCTGGTCGATATGCTATGTAATCACACCAAGTAAATGGGATAAAACCGCCGCTTTAGTTGATAGGCATCAGCGGTTTAAATTATTACTCACGCCTCTTACATATCGCGGGCTTTGTTTAGTAATATAACATATGCTAATCAAAAGTATTTCAACGCATATGTTAAAACATAACCGCAGGCTTTAAAACAATATAATTTCATTGGAAATTAAAACACCATGTTATGCAATGAGAAGTGAAGTTTATTTCGACGGCATGCTTAACGTTTTAATTTAAACGCCAAACACCAAAACAAAATAATATATATATATTAATATTAAAATGAAACTGATTACAATATCATTTAATGTATTATAATAAGCTTATTATTTTAATATTAACTTTTGATATTATTTTTATTATTATTTTCTTTTAAAATAATAATAAAATATATATATTTTTTTTTTGGAAGAAAGACGTCGTTTAAATGATAATTTGCAACGAATTATAAGACTTATAAAAAAGACGACATCAAATCCTAATCTTTGTCGTTTATTAAAATAAATTTCTTTAACAATATATGCATATTATGCAATTATCGTTTTTTAGAATCTATTTTAAACGCTAAAGAACTTAAAATGTTTGTATGTCTTAAAATTTTAACGATTCGATATGCGGATTCAATTCAAGATCACGCTATCATTAAAATTTCTAAGCAAAACTTTGCAGAGGCACAAAATTTTAAGATAGAATTTAAAATCTCACTCATACAAAATAAGCTTAAACTTTATGCGCTCGATCAGAAAAAGACCATTTCTTTACTGACCTCGGAAGGATGTGGAAAACTGTTTGCAGAACAACTAAAACACAAAGACGCCAACTAAACTGGAAACAAAAATAAAACGCCAAACAAAGCAAAAAAGAGAAATAAAAGACTGGACGCTTTGTAAGAAATAAAACGGAAAAGGACCAAGGGATGACTGATCCCGCCAATTATAACTTCTTGCAAAACCTCAACACCCTTAGAGAAAAACTCCTAGCAACCATTGAGAATTGCGTAGGGTTGCCCCAATTTTGGGGAATGCAAAATTGAGGACAACACATATACATTGGTGATACCCCTCATAGAGCAGCGTACGGGATTCTGTCATTTCGCCACTCCTTCATTTTGCATATAGGAATATTGATTGGCGGAATCATACCGCGTGAGACCTCAACATAGATTAGGGTGATTTCGTCTGGTGATAGGCGAGCTGGTTAGTAACAGACAGCGTACGGGGTGCGGGTCATGGACAGCACAGACCCGACAGTCATGCACACTTAGCATTTAGAGCTTGGACATCAACAAAATTCCAAAGGCAACGGTTAGGAGAGTAGCGACACTGCTATTAGATCAACTACGGTGGAGGCGTTCAACTCAAAACATATTAAGACCTGCAGCGCGCGGTTAGACAGCAGTCACTCTAGTGTGGACATGACTTGTCCAGTAGTGACAGTTCCAACTTCACACGTTTTACAAAAGGTGCATAACATTATCTGATATTCTCATCATTCCGATAGCAGTAATATTGTTAAATCTGAACTCAATATTAAGGAATCGAAATTACAGTTTTGGTCAAAGTGTAGTTGTATGGGATACTTCTTATGTTATCTTTAATATTGAATGAGTTTATGCAATATTTTCCTTGAACTGGAGTTTATAAAAACGTGCACAGCAAATAGCAGTTGTGTTTGTATTGTCGCATTGCATTCATATCTGAGAAGTTCAGTAAAGTAAGGATTGCCAACATACACCCCATTACACCAGTTATCCAGTTTCAGAACTGACACATTTCTTATAGACAAATTTTGAGTTAGTGGCAGTCAATATCCTTACATCTCCGATCCGATCCAGAGCACTATTGGGGTGAAACAGGGATGCCCCCTTTCCCCCACCTCGTTCGACATCTACATTGATGAGCTCGAGGCTTTTCTCAGAGATTCCTCACTCCCGTGTGATGGTTGCTACTTGCACCAGGTTCTTATTTCCATTTTCCTCTTTGCTGACGATATGATACTCCTTGCCTCCTCACCGGAGAGTCTCCAGAGACTTCTTGGCAGCTTGGCATCTTTTTGTTACTTGAGACAGTTGGTGGTGAATCTGAGCAAAACATGGATCATGATCTTCAACTGCCTAAAGACCTCGCATCTCCACTTCTACTATCAGGGTCAGGAGATTGAGATTACTTCTTTTTATACCTATCTTGGAGTCAAGTTCACCGGCCTCGCTTCAACCTAAGACCTGCCATTCTGCCCAGGATTTGTAAGGGAATGGGTTCCCTTGCCATGTTGGAGAGACAATGTTTCAGTCATTATTTTCAGGACATCGCGTCCAAGTTATCTCTATTGGACTCCTTAGTTAGACCTACAGTTCTTTATGGTTCTACTGTTTGGGGGCCGTTCCTCCTGGATTCTGATTGGACCTCTATTGAGCGTGTTTAGACTATCTTTCTCAGGCGTATCATCAGATGTCCTCGGTCCACCTCTCACAACATCATCTTGGCCGAGTTCGGGGATCACCCCTTCAGATTGGGGGCCATCTTTGACCTGGTTTGGTTCATTCACCGTCTCCGTTGTTTTGCAGACTCCATTGACGGTCGCCATAGATATTCCTACCTGGCCTATTGTTCTTCGGTGGCGCTTGCCAAGTTGGACCCCTCCTCCAGAGCCCGTTGTTGGTATGCCCAGGCCTAATCCCTCCTTGGTTTCATTGGGATTGACATTGATCACTTACCCCCTATCAGTTCTCTCTTGACGCTCCAGCTCACCTCCTCCCTTCCAGACAGGAGTTGAACAGACATGTCAGACTTGACATTTACAAGCGGTATATCAACACGACCTGGATCAGTCCGTGTGGGAGTTTGCACCCGAGGATGGCTTTTTACGCTGAGCACTTTCTTGACATCCAGGATGGGATCATTGTTCGTCCTAGTTACTTATCTCAGCGTTGGTGCCATGCTCTTCGCATCTCGCTGGGATCCTTCAGGGTTGGATCTCACCGCCTTCGGGCCACATTGATCATCACATTGACAGAGAGGATCGGATTTGTAGGTTATGCACCCTGCCCAAGATTGAGACTAAGATGCACTTTATCTTTTGTTTCCCTACTTACTATGAGATCAGAGGGAGATTCTACTGCCTATTCAGACGGTGCAGTTCCCTGACTACTTTCTTCAGCTACACAGATCATAAATGCCTCGCACTTTATCTCTGTGAGACTGCCCAGCTCCGCGAGCATACTCTACAGCTTCTTTTCCCACAGAGACATATCCGATCATCTCATTACGACCTTCTTTCCCTCATCTCCGTTACGGGGATTGAAGCGGCGTCATGATGCCTCCACTACCAGTCACTCCAGATTGGTGAGACCCCACAACACCTCTACCTGTCAGCGACACATCTCCAGCAGTTCATAACGACGACTCGGGGCTCCTGCTCACCTGGACCATTATCCTTCTGTTTTGGATTTCTTTTCACCTGAAAAGGACCCTTAGTCTTTTTTGTGTGCTTTCTCCTTTCACTTCATGTTTCTTGCTCTCTTTTGTATTTCTTGTTCTTGCTTTCTTTCCCGACCACTGTTTTGTGGTCTATTGGTTTGCTGCTCCTTTTGTTGTACATTTCCTGTCCCCTAGACCCTTGTTGGTCTCTTGTTGGACATCAATAAATTTATCTTATCTCATCTTATCTTATCTATAGAAACTGGCCAACCTGTGAAATTTCTTACCTCAAAGATACTCTTAAGAGTAGGCCATTCAATGATTGCCTTAATCTTCTCCTTGGCCATCTTTAGTCCTTGTGAGATGACAAATCCTAAGTAAACCAATTATGTCTTCAAGAAAGTGCACTTTTTGAGATTGATTAGTAGCTTTTCTTCATGCAATTTATCTAATACCACCCTTCAAAGCCTCAAATGTTCTTCCTTTGAATTACTATATACCAGGATGTCATCCAAGTATACTATGACAAACTTGTGAAATCTTTAAGCACCTCATTCTTAAGCCTCATGAAAGTGCTTGGAGCATTAGTTAAGCCAAATGGCATAACTATCCATTCCTAGAGTTCATCGTTTGTCTTAAAGGCTGTCTTCCACTCATTGCCTTCTCTAATTCTAATATGACGGTAGCCACTTTTCAAGTCTATTTTAGAAAAATATTTAGTCCCCACTTAACAATCCAACAAATCATCAATCCTTGGTAAAGGAAACTATACCTGATAGTAATTTTATTGATTGCTCTAGAATTTGTGCACGTTCTCCAACTACCATCCTTCTTGGAATGCAAAATTGTTGGAATATCACAAGGGCTTAAACTTTCCCTTATCAACCCTTTCTCCAACAATTCTTGTACCTATTTCTTAATTTCTTCATTCTCCTTCGGTGTTATCCTGCAAGCAGTATTATTTGGAAGATTTGCTCCTGGGATCAAGTCTATGTGATGGCTAATACTTCTCAATGGAGGTAAAGCATTAGGTAGATTTTCCGCTACTATGTCTACATACTCTTTCAACATATCTTGAATTTCTTCTGGCAAATCAATCAATTTCGTACTAGTGAGTACACTTTTGAGCTTTCCTATCAAAGCAAAATTTACCTTGTAAAAATTTCTTACTACTCATTAACATCACTCTGGAGCTTGGTCCTACATCAGCTTGTTCTTCCTTTACGGGTGTAAGAATGTGCTTCTTCCCATCTTCCTTAAAAGTGTAAGTATTTTGCCTCTCATCATGTATAGTTTTTTTGTCATATTTCTAGGGTCTTCCAAGCATAATGTGGCAAACATCCATGGGCATAACATCAGACCATAGTAGCATTAATCTGGAAAAAATCCTGATTAATCGGGAATTGGGACCTCACCTGACTTTTTCTCCAAAAAATCGCATGAAATCGGTCAACAATTTTTTGAAAAAAAATGTAGAATAGTTGGAAAAAATCTGATAAAACACCAAAAACACTGCGCCAAAAAACACCTGCGAAAAGCCCAAAAATATCTGCATGGCTGCGCAACTTTTTTTTATAAAGATGCCCGTCATTCGTTTTTAATAAACGCAAGCAAGAGGGCGGCAGAGAGACACAGGGCAGAGTCGCACGACGCAGATGATTCACAGTTAGAGGTTGCGAAGGCATCCTTGGGTGGGCATATTATAGGTATTTTTTGCAGTCACGTTTTTGTAAAACGATGAATGAACAGAGGAGGATGTAGTCACGTTTAATTTTTTGTAGTCACATTTTTGTAAAACATCAGACGTTTTTGTAAAACAATGAATGAACAAAGGAGGATGCTATATTTTATGCTATGTAGTTACTGTATATTGAAACTTAGTAAATACGCATTCACTGTGTTTGAGACTGCCCTTTATACTACAACTCATATCAAAATGACAGTCTAAGATGCAACTCAATCATGCTTTTCATGCATTTCTTTTTTCTATGTTTTGGATTTAAGAATAAGTCTTTGATGTACACAAATTGTGGTCATTCTTAAGGATAATTTGTGTAACATCCCAGGTTAAGATATGAGTTGTAGTTATAATTTGACCCCTGGATTAACAAGCTATTAACAATTCTTTTCACCCATATCTCTTCAATAAATCAAGGATTGGACAGTCTATAGAGTTACTAGCAACATAATATGCTGCAGTTTCTGATTCATACAGTGAAAACAATAACAATTACAATTGAAGATTGCTGTTCAACATTAAATTTTGCTAAGGAAGTTTCTGAAATTACAATCTGGGGAAGTTTCTGAAATTTAAAAAAAAAAAGTAAGTTTTTACTATTTTTCTTTTAGTTATTTCGTTTATTTGTAAATCCGATTTTTTCCTGATTTTAAAAAAAATCCTACTCTTTTGGTTTGCTGATTTTTCCCAAAACGATTTATGCTACTATACATCAGACACTATTTGATCTTTGTAAGTTCCTATTTGAAAATCCACCTTGCACAGTTCGTTAACCAAGAGCTGATGCCCTTTTTGCAACCATGATACTTGTAGGGCGTAGGATGCATTACCTTTTTCAAGCCTAGTTTCTCCACCATCTCAGTTGAAGCTAGATTGTCTGTGCTCCCACTATCTATGATAACTTTTCAGCATTTTCCTCCACTCTTGCATGTTGTCTTGAACAAATTCTTCCTTTGAGCTAGTTCTATCACCTCCTAGTTGGGTTTAAGTAACATCTTTTTCATCAAGAGTGATTCACCAATCAATTTCAAATTTTCAGGTTCATCTTTATAAGCGACAAGTACCTGTACGCCTCCTCTTCACCTTCAACAATATGTGCACTCCTTTGACTTGTGGTAGGATTTTCCTGACACTCGTAAGATCTATGACCATATTCATTACATATAAAACATTTTCCGAAAAATCCTCTACCTCTACCTCTTGAATAGGGCCTTCTTCCCCTAAAAGAATCATTACCTCGGGAAGATTGTTCTTGGTGACGCGAGCTACTGGCTTCTTCTTTTTGAGCTTGCCACTAACCTCCACCACTTTGTGATCCTCTACCTTTGAGACTTCAACTTTTCCCTCTTGAGCTTTGTGTTTGTTTCTTGGATAATTTCTCTTATGCTTTGAGAGCATATTGGTATGCTTCCTCCATTGTTCTAGGACATAAAAGGTTAATTTCATCCTGAATATTATATCTCAGTCCATTGAGATATCTAGCCACTTTTTCAAGATCATCTTCGATGTGACCAGCTCTAATGCTCAACCTATAAAATTCTTCTGTATAATTTTTAACTGTCATGTCTTTTTGTCTAAGATTTTGCAATTTCTTGAAAAGATTATGTTGGTAATCTTTGGGCAAAAATTTACCTTTTAGTTTAACCAACATTCTGTCCCAACTGTTGATCTTGGACTTGCCTTTCTGTCTCCTTTCTTCTTGTACTCCATCCCACCAGAGGAATTCATGACCTCTCAGTCTGGTTACAGCAAACTTCAGTTTCTTGTCATCAGCAGCATTCTCGTACTCAAAATATTTGTTCATTGCACTGATCCAATCGATCAGTTCTTCAACATCCAGGCTACCCTCATACATAGGTACCTCCATCTTTGGTCTAGAACTTGCTCCTAGAATCACTCTAACGATTCTTGTTTCAACTCCCTCTTCCTCGGGCTCTACCTGTTCTTCTTGAGTTTCTTTCTCTCTATCACTGACATCTCCTGTGTCAATTCCTCTCCTTTGTGCACGTTCCATAGCCTGTAATCGTGCTTGCATATGTCGCATCTCTTCCAGAATTTCTGCATTTGCAGCTGTTCTTCCTTGACCTCATCCTCTACCTCGAACTCTCTATGCCATCTCTTGGCAGAGAAAGTCGTCTCTCACACCTATAAGAACTATTTCTTTTTTTGGTATAATCAATGGTATAGGATTAAGAAATTATTTGTTTTTCATACGCAATTCTTAATGCTTTATGTTACAAATGCAGAATGTAGAAATTAAACACCAATAATCCTAACTCTGGGTCAACTATTACAATATTACAATGACATAGCATGCATGGTAGCTGAAATTAAGGCTTCTCCACTTTCCATCTATACATCCTGTACTCACAAAATAAATATTTGGAATCTAAGTGAAGTTTTCACAGACCAGTGTGTATTATCAAGAATGTAGCTTGCAAGCTTCCTCAAAATTTGAGTGGAACCAGAATGGTATCATGCTAGACAAAGCATAGCAAACTTATGTATGCCCAGGTCACAGAGAAGTCCATAGCCATAAGGCCAATGGATAATGCTATTGAAAATGCATTACCACTACATGAAACTCAATATACAAATTGAAATCCAACAGTCAATTATGCACTTACTGGAAAAACCCAAACAGATTCTCTAGTTGTGGGCTTAAACCATCCCTTTTGGCTTGATTTTTCCTGAGACTACGAATGTTCTTAAAAGAACGAGTGAAGAAAATACCGAATGATTCAAAGATAGATCCAGCCAAGCTCGTCATTGTTGATGCATTTCCACGGTTGAGAGAAGGATCTTTACATAATTTCATTCGATCTTATTTGTTTGGTATTGCCTTAAGCGATCTTCTCTAGCAATGTGTTTATACTTTATTCAAATCGACCCCTTCATACTCTTCTTTCCTCTTTTACACCAGAGATCTCAAAATTGTGATTTTGACAGATTTGTCAGCGGTTCTTAGATGGCAGCGATGTATGCCAGGCTGGCAGCTTAAGAACAGTGTCCTCTTTTATCTTTTACCAACACTTCTTCATTCTCCTTCTGCTAAGCTGGCAGCATCTTCTCTCTATTTCAATCTCCCAATAGCAAGCAACAATCAATCTTCCAATAGTGGTATCTATATGCAAACTGCACATTCAAACACTTCTGGCACTCTTCTATTGCTCTCATGACTCAGATTTGGAAAGACTGGTAATGATCTCCACCTCTGGCTCTGATACCAAAAAAAAATCGATGTATGAGTACCAGAGAATACAAACAGCAAAAGTCAAATCTCATTTATTCACATACTCTCATATGCAACTGAAACTAATTGAATATGTTTATTCTACTCACTCCATACTCACAAATTCTAGAATATTTCTAAGGATAAGACTTCCAGATTCACAAAATCTGGAACCGTTTTACCAAAATATAACAACTACTAACTATATGAAATCTTAACCATATTCTAATTAGGATAAAATTTGTTCTTGGAAGTTTCATTTTCTAAAATCTTAATCTTCCGTTGAGATATTTCTGCTCCTGCATCAGTGTCTCCTTACAAAGAGACATGGATATAAATATTGAAGACCACGTTGAAGGAAGGGGAATGGGGGAATACGATTGCTATTTAGAGCAGATATAGAGGAAAATAAATTGAACAAGGAATAAGGAAGGATTTCTCATATGCTTATAAATATCTGAATATAAGGAGCAAGATCAGATCAGACTTTACAGCAATCATAATCAGACCAAGGAAAATTATTAATCAGATAATTGGGGAATAGATCAGTCAAGCAGCAAGAACTGTAAGAGCAGATTGTCCTAATCAGCAGCACCGATAAGAGCATATCGAACCAAGCAGTTTTATCTTACGGAAATCTCACTGTAGAGAATTTGAATATTATCTATATATTGGTATAAAACAGTGTTACCCCAAGTTTCTAGGACGGGGACGGCAGGGGACGGGTTTCTGGGACGGCAATTTTTTTGCCAATTTTGGGGACGGCAGGGGACGGGAAAGGGGACGACTATGTAAATATAGGAAAATTTTCAAATATATAAAGAAATTTGCAAGTATACATTACATTCATATGAAAATATGGACAATGCATGCCATTTAAACATCATAGAACCTTAACATACAACATTTCAATGCCATTTAGTAAATACTAAAAGTAAACAGTGACCGTCTCAGTACTCAAGAGTCAATACGCATTAAAATTTAACCATAGTCTAACTCTATTATGCATTTATAAAACTGAAAATTTGAAATTTCAATTCATTGTCGGATTGTCAATATACATATGCTAATAAAAATATAATTTTAACATAGAAAAGTAAAACTAAAAATGCATGAAGGCTTAGGTGCTGCCATAAAGTTTCATCATCATGTTCGACATAAAAATCAAAATATAGAAAAATGAAGCACATTGCTGCTCCTATTCTTCTGCTGCCAACATGGCATCAAAATTAGAGTCCTCTGAGTCACTGTCACTATCATGCTGCACTGGAAATGTACTCTCATCCAATGGAACCCCAACCAATCCCGGTGATGTCTCATCCTTGTCAGTTTGGGCCACATCTTCAGTATCAACATCCCATCGTAAAGCTAGAGTCTGTCTATACTCTGGAGTCTGACGATCCTGAAGTCGAAGAGCACTATGCACAACCACTAGCTTCTCCACTCGTCTAGAGGCAAGTCTATTCCTCTTGAGGGAGTGGATAAAGCCATATGTAGACCAATTCCTCTTTGCGACTGAGGAACTAGCAACCTGTGCAAGGAGGCGAGAGGCAAACACTTTCAACTCTGTTGTATCTCTCCCATGCCACGTCCACCATCCAGTAGGATCCCTTTGTGCCAAAATCATTCTATCCAACCTCGCCTGTGGTTTACTCAAGTTTGGGCCACGAAATTGTGTGAAGTCAAGGAACTGTGTGCGAAGAATGGAGGCATCTCACCCTAGATACATCTTATCAATGGCTTGTGTGAAGCCATCTAATACCTCAGGATCATCACATGGGAGGACCCTTCCATCCAATTCTGCATACCATTTGGGATTTACAGCGTAGGCTGCCATATGAAGCAGGGTATTCATTATGTTCCACCTCCACGTCACAATAGGCCTAATATGTTGCTCATAAAACCCCAAAGTACGATTCTTAGCTGCAATTGTTTTATTTATCCTCCCCAACATACTGTCAAATGTCTCATATATCTCTCCAAGACTAGGAGAGTTAGTATCGACATATCTAATGACCTCTAGATGGGTGAGATGTCAGAGCAAAGATATCTACAAGATGCAAACAAAAATTAAAATAATTTTTTTTAATTTAATATGAAAATCAGCAAGCAAAAGACTAACATTTAATTTTAATTTTTAAATAAAATCAACAACTTATTTTATTGTGGACCACCAATTGTCATCAAGGATCTTTTGCTTCACCGATTTTCCTTCAGAGGAGCTAGAATTGGACCATCGGGTCCACTCTAGATTCATCACCATCAATTGGAGAGCCTCATGCACTTCAAACATCCTCTCTGTCAAGATGAAGTAAGTGGCATACCTATAATTAAAAACTTAAAAGTAAAACACATGCAACAATAATTAAAATAATTTAATAAATGAAGGAAAGTTTAAACTAAACTAGTAAAATTAAATTGTAATTAAAATTGGCATACCTTGTCTTAGCTGGTTTGAGGAACTCCTTTGAGAAGGACCTAAATAGACCAAGTGAAGTGTGGTGGTTGCATATGAACATTTGTATCTGTCTAGCTTCTGACACCACCTGTTTCACCCAATCAATCTTCCCTATGTCTTTTAATGCATTGTTCAATGCATGAACACAACAAGGGGTCCAAAAGATGTGCTTATAAGCACCCTCTGCCATCATACCGACTGATTTGCACACATGTGCTGAATCTGTGACCACCTATACTACATTAGCTAACCCAACCTCCTCTATGACATCCCTCAAAATGGTGAATTGAAACTCTGCATCCTTACACTTCCCTGAACAATCTATGGCTTTTAGAAAATAAGAGCCAGCATGGGACGTGATAATGATATTGATGAGTGGCCGATGTCTAACATCGGTCCACCCATCCATCACAATAGAACAACCCGTCCTCACCCAAGTACGTTTCATATCTTCAAACAACACATTAATCTTGTAATACTCTTTATTTAGGACGATGGTTCATAGCTTATGATCACCTGGGGGTGTGAATGAGGGACTCATAGTTATTATATCTTTGACCATTTGTTTGAAATAAGTGAAACAAGACACATGAAATGGGATACCATTAGCAAAAAAGAATCTACTAATGGATGACTTTGTGTTTCCCTTTGCATGTGCATTAAACATACTTTCCACTGATCCCTTCTCACCACTATTAATCTTTCTCTTCCCTCTTGTCTCAATAGGGCTGCTAGTAGTACCAATGGCGGATGTCATAGGCCTACATGACTGTGAGTGTGCAGTTGGAGTAGATAAAGGTGATGTCATTGACATACCTTGTGCCCCCATTTCATCCTCTAAGTGAAATCTTTGACATTCTACTTTTCCCTGATCAGTCAAATTAGGACAAGCTATAACTCCATGGCATGCAATACCTAAAAAGTGTGACTTCACCCTTGTATAGCTGCCCCTAAAATCATCTTTGCAAATATGGCAATCCCATACCCTAGTCTCTCCTGCATTCTTTTTCTTTTCACCCCTAGCTGTGACATATTGGAGAAGAGGTTTTTTTGTTGAAGGGGCCCTTTGCATATTTGCTCATGATTGTTGAAGGGCATTTAAATTTATCAGTTTGTTGTTGCTCACTACTAGCTTCAACACTAACACTTTCACCCCCCAAATGCTCTTCATCACTACTACTATCCCCACTGTTGCTCATTGTGCTTAGTTTTGAGATTTAAGAATGCAATGAACTGAGACAATGAAAAAAAAATAAAAAAATCACTCTTTCAAGCTTTCAGTTTGGTAAAAAAAATAAAAAATGGAAGCATAAAGAGTTTCACACTTGTTGCACAATGTAGGAAGTTCAAACCCTTGCACAATCACTTGGACAATGAAGAAAATCTGAAAACCTCCTCTGTTGCTACAAAATAAAAAATACCCAGACTTGCTACTACCAACAATGGACAACACAGAAATAAAAAAATGCTCATGTGCCCATAAAGAGCCATGGTTTTGGTCTTTTAGGGCAAGTGTAGTGGTGGGGCCCACAAAATTACCCCCCTATTGAAGCCTTTTTTGGCTTTTAATGTTTTTTTTATTTTTTTTGGGCCTTTACAAGTTGGGGACGGACGACTGTCTCGGGGACGTCTACGACGTCCCCAACCGTTCCCTACGGTGTCCTCGGGACTGTCATCCGTCCCCACATCACGGGGACGTTCCACACATTTTCGCAAAATATGGGGATGGCATGGGGACGTCCCCAAGCCGTCCCCACATCCCAGGGACGTCCCCGTTCTGAAAATTGGCCGATTTAGGTCGGGGACACGTCCCCGGGTAACCCTGGTATAAAGTGTCAGTTCTTATAGTGGATCATATTTATGATTTCTTGCTTGTGGATCTCTCACTAGATACACCCCCTCACCTGGATGGCGAGAGCCACATGAAGCCAAGAGGGATAATAATTGGCTCTTGGGTCTATTGTAGAGGATTAATGGATAATGGATCCCTCACTAGATATACACCCTCATCTGGATGGCAAGAGCCACATGAGGCCAAGAGGGATCATAATTGGCTCCAGGGTCTAGTGTAGAGGTTTAATGAATTATGGACCTGTCTCTAGATACACCTCCTCACCTGGATGGCAAGAGCTACACGAGACCAAGAGGGCTAATAATCGGCTCTCGGGTCTAGTGTAGAGGGTTCATGAATTATGGATCTCTCATTAGATACACCCCTTCTTCTGGATGGCAAGAGCCACATGATGCCAAGAGGGATAATAATCGACTCTTGGGTCTAGTGTAGAGGGTTAATGGGTTGTGGATCTCTCACTAGATGTACTCCCTCATCTGGATGGAAAGAGCCACATGAGGCCAAGAGGGATAATAATTGGCTCTTGGCTCTAGTCTAAAGGGCTAATGGATACGCCCCCTCATTTGGATGGCAAGAACCACGTGAGGCCAAGAGAGATAATAATTAGTGCTCGGGTCTAGTGTAGAGGGTTAAAGAATTAAGGACGCCTCACTAGGTACAACCCCTCATATGAACGACAAGAGCCACATGAGGCCAAGGGGGATAATAATCAGCTCTTGGGCCTAAGGTAGAGGATTTGTTAGGGAAGCCTAATACACTCCTTATCCCACCTCTCCTATGGTTTGACTCCAACAAACTGAATATATCTTATGGTTAATTTCATGTTTTATATCAGCTTCAGTATGTCCCATCCAAACTGGCATGACTATGAAAAATCACAAGGCTAGGTGCAAGGCACGATAAGTTTGAGGAAAGAGATATCTGGGACTATGCTTTACAGCTTCTTTGCATATGTTTCTAAAATTTTACACTCTAAAATCTAGCATTAGTAATAGTATCATCATGTTGGTGTGGATTTACAGTCATGGGACTACTTTTCCTAGGCGTGTTATTCAGTGCATGTTGGTTTCCGTATTGTTTAGTCACTGTAATTATTCCATGTGGCTGTTATTCCCATGTAGCAGCTTGTCAATGCAATTTATTGGGGCTGAATCGTTTATCATGTTAAATATACACTTTTGGTGAGTTTCTTTCAAACTGCATTCTTTTTATAATATGTACAAGTTTTTGAGACCTTTGTGGACTTAAATGTTGGGAGAGTTTTCCTAATGTTATTATGATTCTGGGCCTGTAACATACTTAATAAAGAACGTTTTAACAACTTTCTTAATAATGCTTAATCTTCTTGTGTCTGGTGGTTGCACTGTTTGTCGGGGTGCATTTTTATATAGATCCATGGCTCTCCTTTTGTCAAATGGCTGGTTCTTTGATTTATTCAATTTGCAGTATAAGTTTCCAGTAGCCTTAATGCTAACTCATACATTTTCCATGCTTTCCTTTTGGTTTATACTTCAATACGTAACAAAATCATGTCATTTGTTCATTGTTTTCTTCTTTTGTTCTTTAATATCTATTAATTGGTTTCCAGAAAATGCATAAATTTCACTCCCTAGAGACCAAAATGTTGTAATTCTTTGTTATTTGATATTATTTTCCATAAGTAGTTTAAAGCAATGCTACCAAACTTTCCAGGTAGTCTTTGCAAATGAGCTTCAGGATGATGAGGAGTTTGAAGAAATTCTACAAGATATGAGAGAGGAATGCGGAAAATATGGTATGTTATTCTCAATATGTGAGTAGAAGTTCTTATCGGTTCCATTAATCTCAACTTATTTTCTTTGACATTAAATTGGACTTTTTAGGTACAATAGTCAATCTGGTAATTCCACGTCCTTTAGCAAGTGGTGAATTTGTGGAAGGAGTTTGGAAGGTCAGTATTTTAACATTTTATGGTTTATTATTAATTTTTATTTATGGTAATCAATTACACCTGAAATAGGAAGAGGACTGTCCAGAACAACAACTTGAGTTGGGCTCACAAAAGCTATAACAGTCGTAGAACCCACATTTTTCGGGTGCAACTGGATCTGCACACCAATCACCAGTCTCATCATGATGGTAGTCATGTACATCAGTGTTATAACTAAAACCAGTTTCAGTAGACTGATCCACAAAGATGAGACTTGATACCTTGTTTGTAATCTTGTAAGGCCCATTCTCATAAAACACAACTAGTTCGCTACTACACCCAATACCTCCAGTCATCCAGAGAACATCTGCTTTGCTTCCTCGAGACTCAAAGAAAAAATGGAACATCTTGGCGGCATGTGTATGTTCGAGCTGATAATAACTAGCACGGTGACCAAGGTCTTCTAGTGTGGCGGCGTTACCCGAATCACCATAAATGTGGAGATCAATCTTCCTTTCCACCAAGCGAGGCCCTTCATTTTCAGACTCTTCCTGGACCTTTGCAACACCAGACATCAAGTTTAGCGCTTTAATGAGCCTTACCACCTATGCTTGAAAAAAACTTGCGCTATCTGGTAGCCAGATGTCATCAATGGACAAAGAAGATGTCCACATGCTATCTAGCGGTGAATTTTCAGACAAAGGATAACACTCATTCTTGATCATCTCTCTGAAAATTCTTAAGGCCTTGTCAATCCTGCGCTTGCTAATAAGAGCCTCAAAAATAGTATTGTAAGTCTTGAAATTGGGGAACATACCATTGAAGACCATCTCATCCATTAGATGATAAGCAAAATAAAATTCAATAGTATTGCAAAACTCATCAATCATTATATTAGAAGTTTGTGTGTCTGGGACAATACCACCATGCTGCATCAACTCTTGGAAGCCATATGCATTTTTTGTATCCTTGCATTGACAGAGGTTATCAAGCACACAACTTTTTTCACAGCACGCCACAATCCTCTTTTGAAACACATCCTCACCCTTAGCGTTTGAACGGTTAGTTTTGCGAACTTTTCAGCTTCTAGAGTCCCCACCGCGTTCCCCTCATTATCTCCTTGCGCGGGTTTCTTCAATTTTTTGAATGACAGTTCAGTCACCTCTTTTTCTTCAGAATCTCTACGACGCTTCATTTTCGAGTAACAACTCTCTGCTAAAAGATTCACATCCTCATCTACAATATGAGCAATAGCTTTGGCCTCCTGACCTTTTTGGTCAATACACATGCCTTTTCTTTTGGCCTTTTCCAATACTTTGTGCCCTACCGTCTGTTTTCAAACTATATCTCCCTCAACTCGGGAGGCAAAATCCACAACAGTTGCAACTTGGGTCTCGGTCGTTGGTTCTGTCAGCGAATTCTCTTCCTCTTTGTCTGCCCCTTCATCTTCTTCCACAATGAACTTCTCGTATGTCGCAGATTTTCGTTCTTCAGGAGTAGGTGCTTCTTTGTAATCCAGCTGCAACATCCTATGAACTTTGGAAGAAAAATTATTTGGATCATCAAGGGTGAAGCTAGAAGTAAGTGAAGCCATTTCATAAAAGACCAACACGAGGTCCTTAACAGACTTGCCAGTCTTGTCTATCTTTGCCCTCTTCCGCAATTCTTCCATGACGAATTTCCTATGTTACGCATCACCCATGCGCTCAAGAATTGCATAAAACTCAAATTTGAGAGCTTCTAAATCTTCTTCTGGTTTAGCTTCAGGCTTGTTTTCCCAACCATCCCACCAATGCACATGGCAAATTATTTTGATCTTTGTAGGCACAACATCACTCTCTACCGAGCTTAAGTTTCCAAGAAATTTGTCGATGATAGAATCGACTTCATCTTCTTCCATCTCTGCTCTAGCCTCACCTTGGCTCTGATACCAATTGTAAATATTAAACAAGGAGAGAAACGAAATGTAAACACAATACAAAGAAGACAAAATACAATAGACACGATTTTATCGTGGTTCGGCAATTTGCCTACATCCACACTTGAAGCAGGGAATTCTTATATTAACCAATATCCAATCTACAATACAATGATACAATCCAATACAGTACATGACTGCCACAATCATTTATAGAGAGCTCTTCGAATACAGAGAGATGGGAGAAAACAAACGGTCATGTGATCGTTGGGCTTCACATCCCCAAAATTATATTTAAGGTTTTTGTGCAATTCTCGGACGCACAAAGCTCGAAAAAGGCAAAGTTTGCATTAAGTGGAAGGAAATTTGGAGGGAACACTGTAGTGGCAGTGTATTATCCAGAAGACAAATTCAGGAGGGGAATATGATGGATGAGCAACTATTTTTTTTTTGTCTTGGTTCATATTGTTTTACTCAGTTTTTTTTGGAACGCCATGCCATACAAAAATGACAAATGATCTGGAGTGACAGAGTGTAGTATATCAATGACACTCCTCATGGAGCGTTCTTTCCAGATATGATAGATCCCCAAAATGTAATAGATTGTTGCAATTATTGCATATATATTTATAAATCAAGCATAAGGTAAATGTGGATTGGTGATAGAAGAGAATGTTAGGATCATGTACAAATTGTCGAGTCTTTCATCTTTTCGTATGTAGCAAAAATTGTGTTTGAATTTTAATTTCAGCTACTTATTTTCCTAGAAATGGAAGCACAAGCTCAAGGGTCCTTTCGTTTATGTATAGGCTTTGCAAACAACTAGAAAGAGAATAGTGAAGAGTGTTATTGATCATCCTTTAAAGAAAACACATTGTAATCTGTCTCTTTAGATCTTTATTCACTCGAAATCCTATCTTGTGATGTGAGCACTTTCAGTTTCTCTTGATTAAACAAGAGTGTTTGGATGACGACAATTCCACCTTATTTTGGTAGAGATTTTAAGCTAATGATACACTTCTATTTCTTTGGGTTTCTGATATCTTGTGCTTGAGAAGAATTCTCACGTGTATCTTTTAGCTAGTTGTTTAAAATACACCAACTTAACCACGCTCTCATTTATTTCTTCAAGGCATTTAAGTGATGGCCTTTTAGATGTTGACTAGCATATTATTACATCTACTCCTTCAACTGTGTCTAATACAAATATAACTAATGTTACTTAAGGTATAAAGATTAAATTGTTATTTTGTTTCAATACGAAGGTAGGTGTGATAACTCTCATAATGGACATATGTAAAGGCACACTAATTTTAAAAAGAGAGGCTTGTGTAGCATAAACCATTCTCATTTCCACACTTATTCTTGTAGTTACTATTGGGATGTGTCCAACAGATCTCCACGGGAGTTGTGACATGGTATAATAGTCTCCTGTGAGATTCTTAAGTGGGATGGTAGTGGTTTCTTGAATAGATGCATCTTTTGGGGGAAATGGCCAACTCAACTCCCTATAAGCGGTATTAGAGGGGGAGATTGTTGGAATGTGCTCAACATATCCCCTATAGATTCTTGACATGGTCTAACGACCTCTTGTGAGATCCTTAACTGGGATGGTAGTGGTTTTGTTAATAGATGCCTCTTTTGGGAGAAACGACCAACTCAACTCCCTATAGTTACACCATGCAATTGCATACGTATCCCTACAATGATGTGGAAGTTCACATGTAGTCAAAAAAGAGTATGGTGATTGGCATAGTTCCTTTGTTGACATTGGTACTATTGTAGGTGTCATAATGCTTAATCAAATTACTTGTCATGACTATGAGGAATCCCCCTCTCAAGAAAATTGTGTGCACACAACTTCTAGTTCATGACCAATGCACAACATCCACCAAAACATGAAGATTGCACAACCATAGGGTCTACATGTGATGGATCACTTGACATCGCTAGTTGACACATAAAAATGGGATTAACAAAGGCATGCTCTTATAGAGCATGCTTGTCCCTTTATGTGCATGGATTGGAGTTACTAACACTTGCAATGTTCATGCAGGGGGCACAAACCCTAGAAATGCAAGCACCAACCTCAATATACAGTAACTATTTAGATCACATTATCTAATTGTCAAACCCTAATTGTGATTTGCTCCTAAATTGTGTAAGTACTTGCTTGTATATATGCTTATTTGTAAATGACATCTAAACGTCATAACATTTGGCCCTAATTTTTTGTAATAATATTCTTGTATGTTTGCTTATTTGAATCTTTACCTAGTTGTTAAATGTAACGTGTTAACATTATGAATGAGTTTATGTGATTGCATATATAATTTGTGTGGTTGCATTTTATGTAATAAAGTTTGTGGATATCTATTTTCTTTCTTTTATTTGAAATAGACTAATTTTATTCCTGACATTGGAGTGCTATAGACCGTGACAAGAGAGAGTTTGTGAGTCTAGCCATTCGAGGCGATTTTGATGAGAATTTGCACCCAAACACATAATATCATTTTTATCGGATTACATGTTGCATAGATGTAATGCCCCCTTTCCGACTATTCATAAATGTTGAGACTATTACTCCAATATCCCCTTCTTACTATGTCAAATAATTATGAATTAAGCAAGTAATGGAAGATAAATGTGAAATCTGATATAGATATATGCAATGGACAATGTCTGATTTGCTATTGTGATGATAACTGTAATGTATATTTGATGCAAATTGAAATTAACATATGATTACAATGAAATAATTTTGAAATTGATAATCGCAATTGCAATATCTGATATGCAGTTGTGGTACATACAATGACAAATATCTCAACAATGAATATACATAGTTTGAAAGTAATATTGCTATAACAATATGGTTTCTGTCTCTAATATGTAATTATGTCCTTACAACAATAATTGATGGTTGTGTATGATGTAACAATAAATGTATGCCGAAAGTGGTCACTATGCCTCTCGCTGCCTCTTCTCCCGCTGCTAGGGCTTCCACTGTCACTTCTCCTTGCTAGGGCTTCCGTTGTTGCCGCCGCTAGCGCTGCCCTGGCTGTTGGGGCTCGGGTCCCTGCTGAAACTGCCTTCCTTGCCAATGGCGTTGGGCCGTCCGGGGCCAGTGGAGTGGGTATGGCTGGTGTTTCGACTGGTTTTTTGGATGGTTCCTCTGCAAGATTCTGGGTCTCCTTTTTCTGGGTCTCCTTTGTTGCGGTCGTCTGCTGCTCGACCTAGAGGTCCTGTTGTTTCTTATGCTGACGTGGCAGCATTTGAAGCTAATATTCATGGCACCAAACCTTCAGCTTCTATGGCAGGGAGAGGGAGCCTTCGGTCCAGACCTCTGGGTGTGACGCCTGTCTCTGTAAAAGACTCCATTGTGGTAAATCTGAAACCTTAAATAAATGATGAAATCATTACAAATGCTGAGGATTTTTATTATAATGCTGTCATCTTCAGATTTAGGGGTTTCTGGCCCTCTTTAACAGACTTGCATGCTTGGATTTCCAAGCATTGGGAACCTATCTTATCTAATATTGTTCAGATATACCCTGCTGCAAAGGGTTTTTTTTATAGCAAAGTTTGGAAATGCTGCAAACAAGAATACCATTTTATGTGAATGGTGCTTCACTTGGGAAGATGATTCTTTCCCCCTTATGGCCAAACCCTAGCATAAGGATTTTGACCCTCTTACCAAGTCTTTCAGAAAAACACCCATTTGGGTGAGACTCCCACATCTTCCCCTTCATCTTTGGCTGGACTCTGTTCTAAAAGCTGTTGGGGAGGCCATTGGGGATTTTCAGATGGTTGACTCAGGATCTTTTGACGTTCTTCATCTGACATATACTCGCATCCTTGTGGAAGCTGATGCTTCAAAGGGTCTTCCTGAGAAGATAACTCGGGTTACTCCCTTCGATCTCTGGACCCAGACTCTAGATTATGAGGGAATTCCGTTTAGATGCAGGATATGCCACAAGACTGGCCATGTTGTTGCTCGGTGTCTATCTGAAAAGGTAATAACAAAGAAATCTCCTTCGTGGTGGAAGGGGGCTTCTGATCACCATTATACGGTTCATAAAGTGTCTAAGGATGATATTGTTCCCAATGTTGCCTTGGTTAAGGAGGGTGATGTTGCCTTTCCGAGGGATGTTGGTGTTGTTTCGGACAGGATTATTGCTGCTGCTTCTGGCTCTGTTGCTGGGGATTCTGCTTCCCCTGTTCCTCCATGTGGGGACCAGGGGAGAGGTGGGGGTGCTGTCCCAGTGCTTGATGGTGTGGACAGCCTTGCTTCTTAGGTTCCTGCTGAGAAGTTGGGGGATGGATGGACAACAGTAAAAGGAAAAAAATCAAAGCCGTCCATGCCCTCTTTAGACATGCACTTACGATCACACAAGGGTGGGCCTAAATGTAAATCTTGATTGCCCTTTGTTTATGGTCTGTTGGCTTTTTTGTGGGAACTTTTTGTTTGTTCCCTTGGGACTAGGAGGGTTGTTCTCTCTTTCCCTCATTGTTTAGGGTTCTGGGTCCCTTCAAAACCAGTGTCTGCGGCCCTGTGGTGGCATGTTCTGTCTGTTGGTTTTGTCTTTCTTGGCTGGGCTTTATTTTCGATCTTTCGCTCTGTTTCGGGTTTTAGGCACCCTGTAAAACTTGTTTTCCTTAATCAAAAACAATAAATATATGCCATGTGGATATGTCATCTCTGAATAAGGCTTTATGAACTTGCACCAAAGATGTTGTAAGGTAATGCGCTCTAAGCAGAGCAAATCCGTAAAGGATGAAAAATAAATAAATATAATATTTGATGATGATTATGGAGCTAGTTACTTTGGACTCCATCTTATATCTTGCAATATCGAATGGATTGCATCTCTTGATTGTTGAAGAGATGTGTCTTTCCAAATCTACCTCTTCAAGCATAAATCAAATGGAGTGCACCGCGTATGATGACATTCGGGCTCAGTACGAAATCAGTTCGAGGGAAAACAACATGCACAAATTATTCAAGGAGGATAACATCAACCGAATTGCTAGTGTGATTGTCAAGATTCATAGCAGGAGGTCTGACTTGGAAAAAAAATCTTGAGTTAGCATTCGACTATAATACGGTGGTCCCTTAGGATGTTTGGTCTCGTGTTCGTCAATAAAATTATTCATTCATTCAATTGTTGTGCAAAGTCTATCTCTTCATGTTATTGATTAGTTTATTAGACCAATCGACTTAATTAGTCGATTATGATATTCAAGCCATTGACTTAACTTAGTCAATCAAGATGACTTCTATAGCAAATCAACTAAGATGAAAATGCCAATGTGGATGTGGATATGAAATACATTTGAGATATGCATGTGAAATATGGAAATCGGTGCCAAGCAGTGGTAACACTAGTTATTACCATGACTGAGAATTAGTGCAATTTTGGGATATGTTTTGCACAACGATGGTGGATTATGGAAATGTATGACTGGTGCATGAGCACCCCTCCTAAGATGTGTTTCAAAGACCTAAGACTAGTTGGCCCAAGGTGCATTTATAAGCCTTGTGGTCAAACTTGGTTAAAGAGCAAGATTTTTATAGATTTTGTTGTTTTTAGGTGTCTTAGGGGATTTGGAGTGAAAATTCACTCATTAGAAGTCTCTAGGGTTCCTAGGTAGTTAGGACTTGGAAAATTGCAAAAGTGTTGCAATCTTGCAAAAAGTTGCTTAGCAACTTTTGCAACTTTTTGTAAAAAGTTTCTCTAACCTCCCCAACGGTCACAATGGTTTGAAAATTAGTTGTTGACGTTGGGTTGAGGAGATATAAGACCATGGATGAGGAAATCATGGTTGTTGTTCATGGATGTAAGATTGGTGGCAAACTTTGAAAGCAATAAAATTCTGTTTTCTGGATAATTGTCTAAACTTTTCATACTTTCTGTACTATAATTGGATTGGAAGCATTGATGTTTCTTCATGGTGGCATTGTATATTGTTCTATGGTTTAAATACAATTGGTTTGAGTTGTTTGTGTGGAGATTGGAGAGAGGAATCACTGTTTTTGCAGAGACTGTCTTTGAAGCCCTCCATAACCTAGGTTTTGAAGGTGAGCCCCTAACTTCCAACCCAACCAGTGGATCATCACGACCATGGGAGGAATGAAAGTAGGGGTAGGGCTTGTTAGGAATCCAAAAGGACGTATGGAGAAAATTTTGTCTAGTGTTTTTGCCACCAAGCCTTTGCCGAGCATCCCTTATGTGCTCGACTACAATTGACTGGTGTTTAATGCACAAGGCCCTATAAGGAGTGGAAATTAACTTTCTGGTTGTGGATTTGGTCTTCTTAGGGGTAGGTAGACCTGCCATAGGCATTTATTTGGTTTGGGGAACCCTTTCATGAGTACTTGCTTCAATAATCGGGCCTAATTAGCCCTATTAAGCCTCTGGTCCATGTAGGTGTTTGGGAAACTTAAAGTTGGAGTTAGGAGTAAATTCTCTAAGAGTTTGGTATATCTCCCAAAATGGTACTCGAAAGTGTGGGATTTCAAAGTGATCCTTTGGAAGTTCTAAAAGTTAAGGTGGAAAAACCCCATGCTTAGGGCTACTAGACAAGCCTGTCCTACTAGGCCTAAGAAGACAATTTGACACTTGTGATTAACAAGACTTTGTGGAAGTTGTTAAAGGATCCTAACTTGCATAGATATGGTCGGTGAAAACCTAATCTACTCCCTATGGTGAAGCTTGAAGATATAACGCCCTGCTAGGGAACCCATAAGAAGTTAACCTAAAACATGATACTAAACATACATAATGATTTTTTTTTAAAGAGTTTACAAATGATAAAGAATAAAAATGCAGAAGAAATATAACATAAGACGATACATACTCATAAATGCAACTCATTTACAAATTACAAATCCTGAGGGTTCCATGACGTAGGATTACGCAAGTTAACTAATATACTAAACACAATAACCAATAAACAATATGCAATCTCCATAATGCAAAAGAATATACAAGAACATCATCTCATAAATGAAACCTAGATAATACTGATACCATAAGGTATACATAGTGAACCAACATCCACTGCACAAGTCACAGTGTATGTGATAAAACCCACTATAAAGTACAATACAATATTTCAAGAATATCACAACCGATACAATGATACAAGAGTACAACAATGATCAAGAAGGTACAAATGCAACAAGGATCATCCTATAAAAAGTCACGAACATCATATCTCAATGGTAATAAGATTCACTACCACCCGACCTCGTGGAACCAAAGGTTCACTCCCACCGTGTTGAGGAGATAACAAAAAGGCCCACACACACGGGAAACAACCAACAAAAAAATATAATGCAAAGGTACATTGGATACAAATAAGAATGATCAAGACACATAGGAGATCATAGAAAGATACAAGGGTATACCAAATACTGATGAAGGACATACAAAAATTAATCAAAAAACTAACAAGAACCAACTACTGAAACAGAAAGCCAAAAGCCAAAAAGTCAAAGAAACAAGTACCAACCACTAGAGGCAATCACAAGAACTATGAAGGAGACTCAGGCTACATACTATTGGAGTGTCATCGCATGGTCACCTACTTGAGTTACCCTAGACTGGTCTCTCTAGACCCCATACCCTCAAGTAACACCTAGTTGAGTTACCCTAGACTTGTCACACTGGACTTCGGACCCTCAAAATGACACATGCAGAACCAAAATATCCTCTTGTGAAGACAAGGAAGTCTAATCATACCTACT
Organism: Thuja plicata; assembly: GCA_018584345.1. Taxonomy (NCBI): domain Eukaryota; kingdom Viridiplantae; phylum Streptophyta; class Pinopsida; order Cupressales; family Cupressaceae; genus Thuja; species Thuja plicata. The sequence goes on from MU224267.1 coordinate 3,611,487, forward strand.
CTCTAGGTATCATCCCATTACATCCTTAACTTGTACAAGCATTCAAGGTATGTCGAGACATTATATTTATCTTATTAATATTTGATGCAGTAAGTTTATTAAGTTATCACTTATTACTAACTTACAATAGGTTACCCTGGGTCTGAATTCTTTGGGTCCTTGATCCCTATTGTAAGTCACTCCCCTAAGATGCACCTATTTAAACTCCCCTAGGCTCATAAGTCATAAAAATCACCCATGCAAATGTTGGAGCATAACAAAGAACAATACATCCTATACAAGGATCCAGACTATCCATCCCATACTGGACATCTCAATAAGTCATCCATCCCATAATGGATATCTCAATAATCAATCACCAAATTCTCATATCAGAAAATCAATGATCCTCAATAGCATCAAAAGCATCTCTCTCCAACATGGAGTAAATCATAATAAAAAAATACCATCACTCAAAACATTGAACAATCATAGTAGAAGAAACAAGGTGACCAAGTGAACAAATCGTAACTCAACACAATATTGGTTGTCACCTCATATGGTCAAATAACATAAAGATCAAGGACTCAAGGAACACATGACATCTCTCACATATGTGCCCAAAACAACACATAAACCAATCACGACATAAATAGGTTATGAACTTTCCACAATATGAAACCCAAAGAGCAAAAATACATAAAATCATAAGATAGTACAAATCTGAAGATAAAACCCACTTAGGGTAACAACCTACCCACACTGACACTTAACAACACCAAGATCACATGAGAGAAGACATGCATGCATTAGACATATTATTTAACTCCATTTATATAACATCATTATATTTATTAAAATACTCTTAAGTCATAAATGACTTAGTTAATAACATAAAGTACGCACATGGAACATATATGGTGTTTTAGTGAATCTCTATGATCTTTAAAATTAATTATAAACTGATTAGATCAGTCATATTAATTATTTCATAATTTTCAAATTGATTAGTTTTTAATTAATAAGACGTATTAACAATTTTAACTTTATAACAGTGAGTTTTTGTGTATTTTCTCTATGTGGATCAGTCGGTAACTTGAATGGTATAATCTCATATGAAATGATATATATCTGCAACTTATATCCATGGAAAGATAATTTAATTTCGCATAATTTTTTATTCTTTCCAGTCCTAAAGATAAGGTCATTTAAATGGTGTAAAAAGTAAATCTCTTTAACAACTCTATTCGGGAATGAAGGTTACTGGTTTGGTAAAAAGACCATAACTTTGTTTTGAACCGTTGGATTTTCATAAACCTAGTTAAAACATTCATAATAGTATTAGTTACAATCTCACCAAAGCGATTTTCGTAATTATGTAATTGAAAAAAGTTATAGATGAATGTTTGTTGGTCTCTGATTGAAAAATCAAGCTCAAAAAGGCTTAATTTCACTATAGCAACCAATATTTGACTCTTTCCATACAAAGGAATCTTGTTTTATTTTGATATATGTTAGATAAAATGCAAAAGGATATCTTAAAGTGTCTTTATATTTTTAAGGTGACATCTAAAATGAAATTTATTCCCTACCCCGACTCTTCATAACCTAATCCAAAAATGTATGTTTTCAAACCCATATCCTTACATACAGGTTTCTACAATACACAGTTCATAATAAATGATTCCGCCATATAGTTGAAACTTATGCAACTATATTTGTACAATTTGGTAAAACCCTAATGGATATACAACACAAATGTATCCTTTTTAAATCATTATCTCCTAGGGTTTCTATACAAATTCTCATAGAATACCAGACATGCCATAAACATAACTCACAAGAATACCCTAACCACCTGTATATTTTTTTAGAAATAAAAAGAACCTTAACTCAAAATCAAATCACAATCAAACATGCACGGAGAAAATAATCTTTCCAACAAAAACTGCAAAAAGACTCAGAAACTTCTACCTTGAAAACGTCAGGTAGACTTGCTAAGAAGAAGAAAAAGAAGAACAAAAATACAGACTTCACTCCCAAACTTTAAAAATATATTCTTTAACTTCAAAATCTCGAAGCAAAACCTGCAACCTGTCTCCTAAAACTTGTGTTCTGAAAAATATATGTCCCCTCTTAAATGACAAAAAAAAATTCTAATAAATAAAAACTATTTTACTAGGGTTTCTACGACAACTTCCTAAAAACTTAACCCTGAAAAAGATTAAATTTTTTTTTTTTTTAAAAATAAAATAAAATCAATGTGCTTATTTATTTATTTATTTTCTTTTCCCAAACTATATATATATATATATATATATATATATATCCTTTCTTTATTTCCTTTTTTTTTGTTTTCTTTCCTTTTTAAAAAAATAATAATAATTAATTCTCCACAAAAGTCAATTTTAATTTAGAATTAAAAGTCATTTATTATTATTATTATTATTATTTAAATGCAATTAACTTGCATATTATTATTGTTAATTAGGAATAATATTTGTAGCATATTAATAATTTATTTATATTAAATATGTCTTTTAATTTTCATTTAGACATTATATTTATTTAAATCCTCAAACTTTATCTTTAGACTTTTAATTAAATCCCTTTTAATAAATATACGTATTTAATTAATCTCTATTAATTAAATATCTATATATTTAATATTTTATTATTCTTAGAAGGTTCAATTATTTAAACTTTATAATTAACCTTTAATTACTCTTTTACTTACATCACGACAAAATACTACATTGACCTTCATGCATGCATACTGAAATCTGACCAAATCAAAATGCATAAAAGATGCAACAACATACGCATGCTCAAACAAGGGTTCACGAATTCACATCACCTTGACGAATTCAAAGAAGGTAGTCAACCAGATGCTTATTCACTATTTCAGGACAAATGAGAGCTTATGTTAGGATTTAGGCATGAATGTTATCTCCCATCTCATACCATTGAGATAATGCGATAGGGCACACTCATTCTGATAATTTAGGGAAGTTGATGCCCGGTACCTACAAACCTGCATCACAAAGCCGAGCATGTATATAATATATAAACAGACAATGGTAGGGATTGGTCGATTGTGTGGATCTTGCAATGCAAGTAACTACGTCTCCATCCTCTACCACATCAGACGCATCATACAGAAATGTAAGATAGACACACCACACAACAATATAAAATATATATGCCAACCATACACATGCAAGTATGGGGTCAATAAAATCATCCTAACACATACACAATCACCATAAAAATAACCAAAAGATTATGACATCAACATTGAAAAGTAAATTATGGATGTGCACTACAGAAGAGATTGTGCATTTGTTCATGTGTATGGAGAAGTTCTTGAGAGAATATTTGTTTTAAAGTTTGGGACACACTAATTCTAGTGTGGTTGGTTTGTTGTGAGTACATTCTAGTATGCAGAAAGGAGATGAAGAACCTTAAAGAAGAATAAGGTGACTGCCCTAAAGGTCTTTGACAAGAAGGATCCAAGAGTTAGCCATTTGTGGCTTGATGGCTAGGAAGATTGAAAAGTTGGTGTTAGGGATCTATAACAACACCATTTGGCTCCACTCTGCATAAATGACTAACATGAAACATGTGAAATGAATGGAATATGAATGCAATTTTATAACTTCTTATGCCATCATGAATGTTGGTTACTTGATGATGGGTGGGCCTAGTCGACCATCATGTCACTGGTCCTTCACGAAGTCGGCATGGATGCACAACTGTTAAAGAGTGATCAAATGATCACTCTTTAGATAGTATCATAACAATATTGTCTACATTGAATATTGATGCCCTGATGATGGACTAAGCATATCAATCATTGCATAATCATGAACCTTGTTATGGTTCATTTATTTTAAAATATATTATATAAATTATGTACAAGAGACTAGGTTTGCCACCCCTTGTCATAATACTTGTTCATAAGGGATGAGGTTGAGGTCGTGTCCCAGGCGAATTTGGCGGAATGCATACCCCTTAATCCTTGGCTCTTAGCTGAAGAGGTTTCAGCCTATCGGCTCATGCTCCCGTATCGGGTAGCAAAAGGTTCTCCGCGGTGGCCCTTGCTGAGATGGTTGCTCGTAGGCTTCATGCCTCTGCTAGGCAGCCTTGCTCGTAGGTCTAAACCTCTATAAAAATTAAATAAAAATTAGGAACATGACATAAATATAAATTAAAGAATTTTTATATTATTTAATTATTTATCAAAATTAAATAAGAAAATTAAAATTTCTATTACTAATAATTTTGTATTCATAATAATGTATAACTATCAATACAAAAAAATATGTATAACGTTAAAAATATGTATATAATAGCAATTAAAAAATAATATTTACAATCTTTTCAAAGATACTTTTATTTCCTTTTCTAAAAATTGTGGGATATGAGGTAAAAAGGGAAAAATGAAAAATGAAAAAAAGCATTTTATACATATTCTTAGGTACTTTGAATAAGGGATGTAACCCTTCATGTCCATAAGGCATAGGAAAGGGCGATATTGGTCTCTGAAGCACATGCCAAATGTCGACAACTATCAACAAGGAAAACTACAATTTTGAAAATTTAATAAAACATAGTACCTTGGGGTATAGACTTTTAATCTAATTTGAAAAAAAGGAAGAAAAGTTAAAGTGTTTTGACTGTTATTTTGAGAGAAGAAAATGAGGAGGAAGGAGAAGGGGTTCTATGTGATTAGGATGAGGGGTTCTATGTGATGTGATTAATAGGTAAATGGTGGTTGTTTTAATATTCTAAATTATTTGATTGGATGTTTCCCATGAGTTGTACTAAAAATTCACAGTTGTAGACAAAACTGAAAGCAGTATTAAAAATTTGATGTGAAAGGTTGCTTCAATAAGTAGTTGAATTGCACTAATCACTAGCTCAGAAGGGATTGCAAACACTGATTGACTATTATAGCAAATATTGTCACAGCTGAACCATGCTCAGTTACAAAAAATTTCTTTGGGAACATAATTCCACTGCAAAAGAGATAGGAGACATTGGGTTGAGGGCTAAGCATGATTGCTGCATTATTTGCAGCAACCATGGGAAAAGTTGATGAACTAAAGCCTTTCACATGAATGTTGTACGATATACAACCAATTTATTCAACCCAATAACAGTGATAAGATGTGTTAGATGTTGTTAACTCAAAGTTCAAATTACATATCAATATAACAATCTAAAGACAAAACAATTCCACACTAATATCATGAAGTTCATTTTCGAATCATATTGTTGTGCCTTTGTAGTTCGTATCTAATCCTTGCCTTGAACTTTGTACAATTATTAGTTCCTGCCAGGAACTATAGCGGAGACAGCCTATTTTAAATTGTGATTAATCAATATTGAAACAGTCAATCATAATTCAGAATTTGGTTGCATATATTTAAACATCTAGGGGAAGAGCACTAGTAATATCTAAGGGTTCAATAATCGTTACGTTTTTGTTATTATGACTTCTAATTAGGAAAGGGTCTAAAAAAATGAACTTGGTCCATTTGTGCACCACTATTGGGACATTTGTGTACGAGTACTAAGACATTTGGTTACAAGTACTGGCATTTTTGAATGAATGACTATTGGTGCATCTTTGAGTGGGTATGTGAAATGACCACTTTTTGATCCTTTGGTGTTCGATGATCTCTATTGAAAGATCTATGAATACCCAAAAACTGAAACCTTAGCTTTAAACAGTTAACTCATATAGAAAGACAACAACTAAAAAGTAGTCAAAATCCTACATAGGTTCTACAGCTGCACGAATTCAGATATACAGAGATACTGATGCTCTTCCCCTAAATTAAATCAAGAAAAGTGCATGATAGTTAGGGTTGACATTTATTAAAATTATTTTTCCTCAGTTGTATTGAAAGGAATTGAGCATTGTCGGAGTGTCGGGAAATTTACAAATTCACAGGAAAGAGAACGCACGTCTTACGGGGACTGTAGCAGTGCGTTGCAGGTCAAGAGGAATACTTGGCATCTACAAAATGATTTGTTTTACAAGCTGGACTGTCGCTGGCAGACAGTATGGTATGGATTTGGGAGAACAGTCCACCTGCCTTGTCCGTATTTTCACATTATGCATGCATTATGGAAGGAGCATTTTGTTTTGATACTGCCTTTGCTACTAAATTATCACAGAGACCTAGTTTTTCTGCATTAATGGTTGCCAACTCCTCAGATGCCGACACTATTCTGGATTCCAGTAAGGATTCATTTCATTCTGTGAATCTAAATGCGTTGGGCCGCAAGAATGGCTTGAACTCCACCGATTGGAAACATTTTGAGGCATTAAAGCTTGGTACCAAGGTTGCTAAGTTTGACATTAGAAGCGTACTTCCCAGTGCCTTGGTAAGCTTTCCTTTCCACCCTGCATTCCTAGAACAAGTTGTGAAATTCTTATCATTTGGTGGTAAATATAGAACACATTGCACAAGAAAATATGACTGCTGGGGCTTCGAACCCTCGAACTATTGCTGAAAATGGTGCAAATGCTTGCTCTGAACTGGAAAAATGTGCACATGATGACGTTGGGGAGAAAAGGAGAGCAAAATCTTCGACTTCTGGATAGAACTGGTGTCTTCCACCGTATGTTTGTATTCAGATTTGGTGTTTTTGGTGCCACGTCCAGTTCCAATTTGTTGCAATGTTTTCTGAAAAATTTCTTTATTGAAATCTTGTCCCTTTGAAATATTTAATTTTTACTTTTAGAAATTCATCTGGCTTATTCCCGGTTTTGTCATTTCATCTTATCCTTTGATTCATTTTTTATATTAATTGCCAAAAAGTTGTAAATTTCTGATATGTCAAATTTGTTGCATTACGTTAGTACCCTCCAATTTTCTTTTAGGTCTGTATAAGAAACGAGCAGGATCTAAGAGATTAATAAGAAGCCCAAAATAGAGCCACAAAGTCAACCATTGAATCAAAGAAGTCGAGTACATATAGGCCTGGAATGCAACCAAGTCCAACCATGAATGGAGTGGAGGGATGAATTGTAGTGGTGGAAAAACTGTCCAAAAGACTAGGATGATGTGTCGAAATGAAATCAACACATCTTCAATAGACTCCTAAAGGATGATGACTTGTGTAGACAAGTGTCAAAAGACAATGAATGACTAAGTAGGATTAAAATCCTATGTGTAAATTAAATAATTATACTAACCCCCCACCCCCCGCCCTTAAGCATAACTTAGGAGGACAAGAAGAAAAATTGAGTCCCAGGTACTAGCCATGTTTTTGATTAAGTAAAATAGGTTTTAAAGGGTGTCTGAAACCCGATACAAAGCTAAAGATATAACAATAAGACCTAACATAAAAATAGCGGGAACAAAGACCGAGACAGGCCACAACCAGGGCCACAGATAAAGAGAACATGAAACGCTGCAAGAAAAAATAAGACATGGAAGACCAGCAGCCCAGATGCATCCAGCAAAAAACCAGCAGCCAACACACGAAGCCACAAGAAGGGTCATATCTTCCCCTTTTGGGATCGAAGGGCCATATCAAACATGGGCAAATGTTTAGATTTTTTCCCTTTCACAGTAGTCCACCCAACATCCACCTCATTGGCCAAACCCTGCCAAGAGAGCAAATCGGGGACCGAAACTCCCAAATCCGGAGAGCCAGGAGAAGGATCCAAAAAAGGACCAGGGGCAGCCAATGGGACTGGTTCAGCAAGTGAACCAGTAGCCACCAAGCCAGAAGAAAACAAAGGAGTGTTGCCAGCGAGAGAAGCAACAACCCCACCTCCATCAGAGACCTGAACTAGGTACTAACCATGTTATGTACTCATGTACAATGCAATATCTCATAAATAGAGAAAGATATAAAACCCAAAGGAAAAACAATCCTCCAAAAGAGAAAAACTAAGTGAAGTCTATAAGGCCCCCCAAAATATGATGATATTGCCAATGTAGACTACATACCAAGAAGAGAATGTGACACTTTCAGAAAATCTGCATGAATATGGCTGCCACTTGCTGAATCATCTGAAATATGAAGACTGGAATCAAGATCTGAATGAGAGCCCATATGGTGTAGTACCAGAATCTGTAACTGCTTGAGCAAATAAGACCCTGCCTTTCAATTTCTCTTTATCCTTTGTAATCTCCTAATTTGAAGATGATGTTTTAATGAAATCATTTACCTCAATGTTATTCTTTTTGAGTAGAAAAGTGAGGTGCTCAATCTTTTTTTTCATGCATTGATGTTCTTCATGACCAGTTTTGTTACGAAAGGAACATTTAAATTTCTCAGTAATTCAAATACTTTGTTGAGATGAGTTATCCTTTTTGAAGTTACCAATTTTGTCTTCTTTCTTCCCTTCTTTGTCCTTTCTAGTGTTATTTTTCTCTCCTTTAGCATTGTGATGTTTTTCATTTCCTATAATTAGAGTTTGTGTCTTAGTGGATTTCAAGGTACCCATTTGAATTAACTTTTCTTGTTCCCTTGTAAGATCAACATTGAAGTTATCAAGTGAGGACATAGACCATGAGAGACCAAGGGCTCTTTTAGTGGAATAGAAAGTAGAGACAAACAAAAAAATTTCAGAACCTAGCTTGGAAAGTACAGAAATGATTAATTGATCCTCTTTCTTGTCAATTCCACATTCTTTTAATTGCAAGTTTAAAGATTTAAACTTAGTGAAGAAGTCCTCTAATGTTGAAAAACTAGGACTAAGACCTAGGAGCTGATTTTCCAACTCATGATGTAGTGCCTCTTGTGTTTGCATTATGTTCTATGACTATTGTTGACCCAAGAGACACTTTGATTTTTACTGGATTATTTGCATGATGAGATGCTTCGATGACTTTACATTATTTTGTTTACCAATATCATAGTTGTTAGATGCTAGATGTTGTTGCTATTCAGTTTGATCATATCTGCATGATGATGCTAGTGATGTGACATGATGCCTAGTTTATTTTGTATTCGGACTTGGACTATGAAGTATATTTATATTTGATGGATGTGATTGAACTATTTATTTTGGTGCTTTTATGCTATGGATATCTGTCTTTTACTTTCAGTAGATATATGCTCATATGACTGTAAATGATTATTTAAATAGTTTAATTTTAATGTGTTATCATGTGATTATATATTGTTATGTTGTACTGCAACACCGCTATGCATTTTGCCTGTTGGTGCTAGTACGAAGTGAGACGAAGTTGTAATCACTTACTTGCGAGATCTACATAATGTCTCGTTCTCCTTCAACGTGATTATGTGTTTGTTTGTGCTTCGACTATTTATATGATTGAAGAACAACTACACTTGATGTTTGCTTGTTTACTAAACATGTACCAGGTACATTCATCCTGAGTATAGGATTCGAGTGTGTACCTATATCCCCGACAATGGCACCAGAAGATAGTGACCTTAACCGTTCATACTCAGCCAATGTCGTCCTTGTATGGGCAACGTATTCGTAGTATTGTTATTATTATTAACCCTCTTATTATTGTGGTAAATCTGGATTCATAATGCATTATGTGATTTGACCAGTGAGCATGTCTATGCATTTAGGGTTCCACACTTGTCGCGAAAATTATTAATTAATTCTCATTTAATTGCATTTTGTGGAATTTTAATATTTTGTTTTATTTTAATTATTTTCTGGCTAATTTACCGTAGTTGAATTCCAAATGTCTGGAATTTTTTTAATTAATTTTGAGAAATGACCAATTAGTTTATTAAGTGGCTTAATATTTTAATTTATAAGTCACTTTTATAAAAGTGTTTATATTAGGCAAAAAATGAGTTTTTAACTACACTTTTCTTTTAATGATTTTGAAAGTTTGAAGTTTTGCTCCAAAACCCTCTTTGGAGAATTTGAGTTTTTGCTTGTTGTGGGAGATTGGCTCGTCGGATCGTCGCGAGGATAGACTCATTGAATTCGTAGCGGAGATCTCCATCTTCTTCATGAATTTCATCTCAATTGAAGTCTTCTTCATTTGTCTCTCTTCATTCCAGTTTTTGAGCAATTGGAGTAAGGTAGGGCTTTCTCATTTTTAATGTTTTAATCCATTTTGTCAAATTTTTTGAATTCTAAATGTTGCGGGTTGAGAACTAGTGTTTCCCTCTATTTTTATGCTTTTCCATGACCCGGTTGAGCGGGCATGAGTAATTATGTGTTTTCCATGTTTGAAATTTGAAGTTCTTACCTAGTTATGCTGTCAGATTTTGCATGTGCGCATGAAACTTGAATTTTATTTTATTTTGGTAGTTTGGGCGTGTTTTATAAATGAGTTTTCAGTTTTGTCGAATTCTAAGGTGTTTGGATTTTCGGTGTTTTTGGCGTCGCCTCATTTTGTGTGTCGCCCAACATTTGTCTGTTGTATTGTTGGCTTGAGTTGAATTATGTTTTTGGTAGCCTTTTCTACAAGGAGTAGGACCGTGGAGTCAGAATGAATAGCAGACATTTCAAGTATTTTTATATCCTGACTCGAAAGTGCTCCGTGAGCGTAATTTTGTGGATTTGGCCTTTGGCTGATTTTGTCAGGATTTGTTTACCTCTGTTGGTTTTGTGCATGCTCTATATGTTTTTCATAATCTCCTTCATTTATTATTTTTCTCCCTTATCCAATAAGAGATTGCACATCTCTTTTTATATAAGGATAATACCCTTTCACCAAGGGATGTGTCTTATCAAGACATATAGTTGACTTAGTATAATATAATATAATTATATTACCAACATAATATAATTATATTATAATAATATAATTATATTATCTCAGAATAATAATTATTATGTAATATAATTAAATTATCACATAATAATTTATAAGTATATTATCTCACAACAATAATAATAAAGATAATCAAAACTTTTGTAATATCTATGTCGGCTTGTTGATTCTGACCACAACTACAATAAAATCAACACTCCCTCTTAGCTAGGGAGGAATCCTACTCGACATCAAAGTCATGTAGTAATAACCACCATAGCTACTCGTAGAGAGTGGGTCCATCATGACTACTCCCATGAATGACACAAGTATGCATCACTTGAGACCATGTTTAATTTTCTTACCATCGAATAGTCCTCCCGATGCTAGAAATTAACACCCACTCTTAGCTAGGGAGTAATCCTTCTTAAAATTTACAAGTTGCATTATCTTATTATGATGTTTGAATCACAACAACTACATGCATATGTGGAAAGGAATGAAATCACCTCTCTTTGATATCAACCATCATGTCTTATCCATAGATATCACCTCACATGATATCCGCCATTATTAGATTGTATGGCATGTTCACGAATATCATGTTTGGAGACATCCACGCATCTCATGATATCAGGAGTAATGGCCTACAAATATCAAGTCTCATGATATTTACCAAGCACTTAGAGTAATGGCCTATGGATATCAAGTCTCATGATATTAACCAAGTACTCGTGACGTCCATAAGGTATGTGCACAAGTATCATTCATGTGATACCTACCATAGGGACAATATAATCACGGTTTGTTCACGGATATTAATCCACCATAGTATATCTATACAACACAACCTGTAGATATCTATGTGACGATATCTATCTCTTAGTAGATATTTATTTGCAAGATATGATCTATCATGATCTACTTAGATATTAACCAGATGATATCCATCATGATAGAAGATCAATTATTGTAAGATCATCACCTTGCAATAATTTCCAGATGTATAAGTGATAACCATTTAGAAGTCGTCACTTCTTCATAATATACACAGGGGCCATAAAGTCATGAAAGTCGCACACGTGACATCCGCCTTGACTCATCTCAAGGGGGTGGATCTACCATGGCTCATCCCAGAGGGTGGAAACAATGATTTTCAACTCAAACTTCTCTCTTAAAGAGATGAATGCAAATAATTTATCACTGATGCTAAGAACTCCTTTTCAGCTAAGGCTTCATTCTCCAACATATCAAGCTTATCTCAAAAGTACACAAATTTCTCTCTAGCAAGAGACATGGTGAGAATATTGGATGTATGTTCTGCAGTGATAATGCACCTCGATTGAATACTAGAGAAACCATCTCGACATGGTCTACTCCCTATGAATCAAGATCCTCGAATGTCCACTAATGTAGATCCTCTAGTTTCTCCCTCTATCACGGAAGCATACCCTGCTCACATACTCCAATCATGGAAGATATTTTGCTTCAAGGGACTCTCATTATCTGGCACATGATTATTTGTTCAATGATCACAATATTGTTCGTAGGAGCAGTTTCCTGTACATAAATGTACTTGTCTGATTCCATAGTAACATGAGTGAATGCAATAAACTATAGATTTATCCCCAAGCTTGGCAACACCAGGCATTCATGATAATGTGGCTCCCTTCTGAAACTCCAAGTACATGCATCAACCTCTTAATCTCCTCATTCAAGGTTGCCTCCGATGGATTTGTCACACTCCCTCTGAATATGATATCAATCTTCGACTCAGTCCCATAACTACAAGCATCAAGTTCTTTCTCCCTCGAATACAATCTCTTTTTCTTCTTGATCCATCCTTAGTCTACTTCTAATAAGTGAGGGACACGATATGAGTGCAGACCAAGATTTTAGCTCTGGCCAACAATCATATCACTATCATAATCAGAGTCATTTCCATTTGTGATCCAACAGTGATTGAACCATATTCTCCAGAACTTGCTGAGCAATCAACTGCTTTGTTTTTGACAAGATTGAAGAATACTTTCCTCTCAAAGGCATTCCACATTTGTGGATACTCGTCCAGGAGCAATTATCAGATCCTACCTATTGTATCAGCACAAGCTTTTACAGAAGTTGCCACACTCTGCATCCAATTATTTTGTATCTTGCAAGTGTTGTTGGGAATGTATCATAGTAGCACCTAAAGTGCCAGTGATGGATGTAGTCTCGGGCTGTGAAAACAACATTGAATGAATCAGGACTTCTTGTACCAATGCATAAACATATACACAACTGTTGTGACTGTATTACCACTAGACAGACCCATATTTTCTCACCTTATCACCACATACATATCTTGAGGAAATTTTGAACTTCTGGTGAGGATTCTTCACTTTGCATTGTTGTCTGTGAATTGCATACAATAGCCTACTACAATTATTCCTTCAGAGCCGCGTTCAGCGAGAGGCCTGGATCCATTATCCAATATATACTTAACAACTTCTTGGTGACCTCCACTTGCTTCTTCATGAAGCATCGTTTTCCTGAAAAAATTGGCCTGACAAATATATTTCCTTAATTTGACATAATCGCAATACAATGTCTTCTCTATTGTTGTTTACAGAAAAATACAGTACATTTTCACTGTTTTGATCCTTTTCAGCAACTTTCATTTTGCACTCGTCCAATAGAAAATAGAAAAGGTTGACATGGCCATGGAGAGTTGCAAAAATGAAGAGTCGTACCATTTTTATCAGAAGATTTTATCAACTCTTTTCTATATTCAATTTTTCTTAGAACTAATTTTGCAATGCACTTTGCATGTTCTCCACTATATGGTTGATCAACAACATAGTGCAATACCATTCTACGTTGATTGAAAGTCTCCTTTAGGCTTTCCATCAATTGATCCAACTCTTCCTAGCGCTCGCCTTTGTCCAAAAATCTTTCTTTAGTGACTTGTAATGTCCCTGTCGAGATGTAGGATAGTTTTGCAGTATATTTCCCAACACACTAGTAAATATATTTAGGGAGAAAATGTTGCAGAGATGCGTTCCTAATTTGTGAAGTTGGGCAGTGATTGTATCTTTTGTTTCTGCTTCCTTGGAGCAATGTGACTGCCTCTTATCAATTGAAGTTGAGGTCTTGTTACAAGTGGATTTTTTTCTTCTTTTGCACAATCTTGGTGCTAAGTCTTCTTGGGGATTTACTTCTATGGAGTGGCTCGGTTCATATCAACGTTGGAATCATATTAGTGTGCTAATCATGGTGTAGTTCTTCCCACTTATCTCTGTTTCTCGACTGGTTCAATCTTGCTAACAACCTTCCCTCTTTCAATCTTCTACACCTGGGTGCTCTGAGTTCTCCATGATGTATAAGTCACTGTCTTTTTAGGGCTTCTCTCCTCTATCTGGCATCATTCTCTGTTGTTTTTCATAATTCCTTAATGTCTTTATATTGTACTATTTTTCCTTATTAATATATTACACACTATACACATTTCGCTAAAAAAAACTTTATTCAGAGTGCATTGGAATTTTTTCATGAATTAATAAGAAGAACAACTAATAGAATAATTGATTGTAGGAGGGAACAAAGTACTAGCACTTGCACCAAAAAGAAGTGCAAGGGTTGTGTGGATATGAAAATGCGTGTAAGTTAATATATTAGAGGGTATGATTCAATTTGTGCATAAAAGATACAACAGTTCTATTTAGCAAACTTTATAAGATAATATTTAAAATACTATGTATAATTTTATTTTATTTTTTATATATATAATATTATATTTGTAGCTTTACTTTTAGGAAAATGATGATATTATTGACATAAGCACAACATATAGATGGAAACATAATTCAAAAGTCTCAATAATTTTCACTTACAATAAATATCAAATGAAATTCTAGAAGATGAATAAAAAAATATCTAGATAGGATGGTGAAGTGTTTCTTTTGTCAAAAGTTTATAGAGTATTCTCATCTTTAAATGCTAAATCTAGAGTACAACCATCTAGATTTGATGGTGATAAGTAGGGCATTTTCTATTTCATTAGACATTTTAGTCATTTGTTATAATGATGTTCAAAATTATTAGTTTAAATTTGTGGTGAATTGGAGCTAATAAGAAGCCACACATATTTGTGTTGAATTTTTTTACATGCTAATCAAGAATTTTAGTTTATCGTCTTCACATGTCTTAATTATCCTCCATTAGCTTTTGATTTCACAAGCTATTGAAGACAACTAATTTTTTAGGTAAATAAAGTTGCATAACTTAACATATATTCACCATAGTTTATGCTAGCAGTGACATGGATCATTATAGAATAAATAATAAACCATAAAAAACATATTGAAAAAATAAATTAAATTCAAAATATAATTTCTATAACATATCTTTAAAATTGATAATTACAGATAAAATCAAATGCAATATTTTTTTGGAAAAAAACCATATAAGACTAACCTCAAAATCGTTTAATATAAATGTTGAAAATGAAAAATGGAAAACTAAAGTTTAGTGAAAACCCTATAATAGATGAGTAAAAGAACAATGCCTTACTGTTGGGTAAAATCTAATTTTACAATCCCCCTTTTATATTTATGATTGAACAATGAAAGAGGATGTGTGGAAGAAATCTTGAATTTCAAGTTTGGTCTAGTGATTCCACATAGGATCCACTCTACGCAAAGAACCTTATCATTTTGCTTCTAGATGCTTTAAGATTACCTTATAGATGCTTTAAGATTACCTTCAATTTTGTTTTGAGTAAAATTGAAATCACAAGTCATTGTGAAAGCCTTTATTTTGTACTTATCCATGTAAATAATGTAAGCTCTCATTAAAGGTATATTAGTTGGATCTATCATGCCCAAAAAGACTTCATCAAGAAAACTAGAATAACTTTTATTTTCAACATAGTCATTAGATCTCTTTTTCATTGTTACACTGGTTTATATTCATGAATGAACAAGGCATGACCTAGCCACTACATATTTGAGGTTCCTAACTTAAGATTCAATAGATTTAAGCCTTGATTTGATTGTCATAGTGAATCATGTAAATAAGTTCACCATACTTATAAGTTATAAAGATATTAAAGCATCTTAAATCTTCTAAAGGTGAAAATTATACATACATGCGTATGTGTGTAATTACTTACTATATAAATAGGTTTGTGGGTCACAATTTGATTTAACATTTTATTGGGAGCTATGAAGCCCTTTCAACATGACATTCTTTCGTCATAAAACAATGTCTCCTACAATTAACATGGAGTGACCAAAAATAGATATTTTAATTGTCTAATTTCTCACACATACCCAAATGAGAAATGACATGTTTTATAAATTTAGTGTTGTCACTTTAAAGTGGTAACAAGGTAGTCTCTTACAATCCATAACCCCTATACACAATTGCATAGGAAATTTATCTTTAAACAATTAAATTTCAGATTTTATTGAAAACAAAAACTATGTTGTAATTTGTAAGTGTGGTGTACACATTAATCTTAATTTGTAATAATACTAAATTTATTTAAGTAGATTATAAAAAAAATTATATTTATATTTTTACTTGATGTATACACTTCAATAAACATTTATAGATTACTACTCGTGCGGTCCCCTTTGGCCGTGACAATCCTTCTTCGCCTACTACTCTTGTTGTGCTCTCATCTTCAGCTGTCAATGTACAACTTTCTCAGCACTATGACACTTGTGCTGATAGTTGTTCAAATAGAGTTTCATTAGTTGTCCCCCCTTGTGGTGGGGATCCAGAGGACATCATCACCTGGATAGTTGTCTGACAACAAAGAAAAAATAGTGGTGAGTGAGTTGCCCTCCCACTCTCAAGGAGGGCTAGTAACCTTTATGCTAGTGTGTTGTTTATATTTTGTATTTTGTGTTTGCTAGCACCATTACTGTTAGACCTCTATTTGTAAAAGCCAACACCTCTTCTATTGTGATGTTCTTCTCTTTGACGCCTTTGAGTTGTGGTTGTGTAAGGATCAACCCCCTTGTTAGGTTGTTGATTTTAATCAAAAACATATTTAGATAAGCCTAATTAATAAGGACACTAATATTATTTTATTTTATTTTTTGTTTGATTATATTTAACTTCCATTAATCTTAATGCATATATATATATATATATATATACACACACACACACACACACACACACACACACACACACAATAATAACTAATCATTATCAATCTTCAAGAGTTAAACTAAATTACCCTTGTGCACAAAAGCTAGGGAAAGAGCACAGTAACCGAATGTGTTCCAATAATTGCACACTCCATGCAGACATAACCCCCCAATTACCAATTTTAAAGGAGCCCCCAAAATGATAATACATGTACCAATAACTGATTGTTTTCTATATTTTTGGTTGGGAATTGGCCCATTTGTGCACCACTATTGGGACATTTGTGCATAACTATTTGGACATTTGTGCATAACTATTTGGACATTTGTCCACAAATACTGGCAATTTTGAGTGAACAGTTATTGGTGCATCTTTTAGTGAGTATCAGACGACACTATGAAATGACCACTTTTTGACCCTTCGATGCTTGAGGATCTCTACATGGAGGAGTTTCATTAATACCCATAAGCCAAGAAATATTTTTTAAGGTGTCAACTTATATACGAAGACAACATTTTTTTTTTTGAAATCTGATGTATAGTTTAGGCTCTATAGGTGCACAAAGTTAGGGTGTATGATTACTGGTGCTCTTCCCCTAATTTATCATCTTCCAAGTGACTTATTTACCAGGAATAAATGTGAGTGTAATTCAAATATCTTTAGTATTCCAAGTGATGAATTTGCTATTCACATTTTTTTAATACTTCTTTAAATGCTTCAATCAAGTACGAATATATTTTGTATTCCAAATTATGAATATACCAATAACATTATTTTTTACTTCTTTAAATGCATAAAACAAGTAACTAATTTGTTACTGCTTCATTTTTTATGTTAGATAATAAATATTTATTGACTTGATTTTGGGTTTTCCCCAAATGTTTTAATTGTTCTTATTAGTCTGCATATATTTATTTTTTTTATCATGGTTGGATAATATTTCAATAATAAGGCCCCATTGTATTTAAATTTAGTGTAGCATTTTTTTTTCCTTTTTAATAATGTATATGTAATAATTTAGACTTTCAAGGTATATAATTTTCGTAAATTTTCTCTTCATATACTCAACATAAGATGAACAATTTAGATGCCACTACTTTATATATAGATTCATGACCTATGAGCTTTGGAAATGACTAATCTAAATGCAATAGATCAACTAATATTTTAGTCTAAAATGAAAAACACAAATATTAAATAATAAAGAATTGTAGATCTAACTATAAACACATAAAATAAAGAAATGGTGGGAACATCAAGATATGACTCCTTTTTTTGAGAAGTAGTGAGCATAAGGCATTTTGTTGATATGTCGAGAAAGATGTTGTTTACGAGCGTAGACCATTCCATGAACCATCTTTACATTATCCTTTTGTGTGGTGAACTTTGGAAATGAACAAGTAGATGGCATCCTTACAGTTGCTTTGTGCAAAGCAAGCTAAATGACAACTATTATGTTTATAGTACACTATCTATAATAGATCATCTATAAGCTAGGTAGCATGTAGTATAGATATACCAAATGGAAATTACATGACTACATTTTGGATCATGACTTCTTAACAAGGATTTTTCCATTCAAGATTGAATCTTGATATATAATGTTATCTTGATATCTAATGTTTATGCAAGTTGAAGGTGATTCAGAGAAGAGAAGTGAAAATGGTGGTGCATTTTGAACCTAATTGGGAGAAGTGAGTACGACTACTTCACTGCTGACAAAGATGAACCCATTCATATAGTGGTAGGAGCCACTTCCTAGTCTAGTAAAAGTTGGGGACAACTAAAACTTGAAATCTCTTTAATATCCATGTGTTGCCATGTGTCTTTCACTTAGCCTCACACTAAATCGCTACATGGCTCTTCCACGATGCCAAATATTTCCTTTAGCACATTTGGAACATCAATGAGATAAGTTCCAAAAGTTAACCTCATTTATATATATGACATGCATGCTACCAACCTAGCTTGAATTGACATTTGTTAGTTTGGAGGAGAAATTTTACCTTTAAATTCAAGCACTAATTTCAATCCTGGCAAAATTTTATGTTCATCTTTGACTTGCCTGGCTTAAACATCACACACTAAGAGTCAAGATCGCTTAGTAGATCCGTACCATAGGTCCCACCCAACTCACCTCCCATTACTAGCCATCCATCCACTGTTAATTGTTTGTTGTTCCCTTCCCACCCATTGTTCTTCCCACCTACCGTTTGTAAGAATTCAATTATGCATCCCCTAAATTGCTAGAGTTGTGGAGGTTGCCTTCAACAAAAACCTGAAAGCATTCACTGTGAAGAGTAAAAGGTGAGTAATTCTAGCCAATAATTTTCTAGATTTCTTTCATCCAGGAAGTAATGCCCATTGAAAAGAAAGAAACAACATATAAAGAGTTGAAAAATCATTTCAAGAGATCTCCTTGTTCATGTGATATCTCATGGTCGAGAATCTAAGATAGTTTATATTTTGTGATACCTATGATTTTTGCACCCGGCTTAGATGACACACCAGACAGTCTCTGCTTTTAACTTTGCTCAAGCAAATGGACAACTACTCTATGAGCATCTACAACTTGAATGTGACTCTCTGTATTCCCATATTCATATGTGATCTATCAACACCAAGAAAGTTTTTTTACTCGACCATGACAACTCTAAATTAATGGCATTGAATAATAAGGTGAAAGCCACTGTGGGAATAAAGATCAACCTTGGATAACCATTAGTCAACTATCAAAGCTCACAATGTTAGGATGTGTTCAGAGGTGTTTTAGTTACTCAAATATTTTGATAGCTTCCTTGCAAAATCTAGGGGATTTATTTCAATCCCCCTTTGTAAAGATCACTACAAATATTTAATAATAATAATTCTGATAATTCATCAAAATACTCAAAATTAAATATAACTAATGCCACGTGTCCAAAATACAAGACACGAAAGTAGGTTAAAACAAGATGAAGTACAAAAGTCGATAATAATACTAAACATAAAGAAATATTTACCTTACAAAAGATTACAAGATGCATATAATGAGAATTTGTTTACTAAAACTGTTCTTATTAAATATCATTTATATACGTGAGGATTTTTTTTAAAATTATTATTATTATTATATTTTAATTATAGTTATAATAATAAGATTCTTATTTAAGTTTTTAATATAATATTGTACACACATATAGGAACTCTGGATAATATTTAAAACACTACTTTTAATTTATTAATTTTTTATTATTAAACAATAAGTAATGAAATAGAAAATAAGAAATAAAATAGGTTTGTTACATCCTTCCCCCCTTAGATAATGCATTTTCCTGATGCATCAATTTGAACAAAACATTGAAGCAACTAATACCCACAAAATATATATCGTTCACTGTTAGCATTTTCATGAACTAATACAATCTATCTTTCATTAACAACTATTAAAGAAAATACAAATGTGTAGAATCATCAAGTAAAACTTCTTAATAAAATTTACACCTAGCATGTTAACAATCCTTAATGCATCCTAACTTTCATTTTGTAAATATTTCAGAAAAATTAGCACACTCATTCATCTAAACCAATTTTTTAAAGACAATGTAAAAACACACTTGAAACAAACACACTTAAGATAAAACAAATAGACACATGCATCAAATAATCATTTTTTATGGATAAGCTCTAAGTGAGTGTGTGTGAATTCCATTACTACCTGTAGACACCCTAAAATGGACAGGCTTGTGACTTTACATTAAAAATACTAATTTTCATCTATTAATTAAATAGTTTTTTTAATCATTAATTAATCATCTATTTTCCTCTAAATTCATTCCCCAAATCATCTAATCAAATTCCCAAAATTAATTAAATAATTAATTTTATTTAATTAATTAGCTTTAATTGATTAATTATCATTAATTAATTAATTATCATTAATTAATTAATTAAACTCAATTTCCTATAGTTTAAATTCAAATATTTAAACTTACTAATTAAATTCTTCCAATTAAATTAATTTCAAATAAATTAATTTAATTTCATCAAATAAAGTAATTCTTAATCAAAAAGAATTCAATTATCTCACATGTTGAAAACAATTATTAAATAAAT
>MU224267.1:3642844-3659112 GCA_018584345.1 Thuja plicata
TCATGAAATTATCATAAACGGGGAGTACCACATAGTGAATATCAACAACAAAACAAATAAAGAGATATCAAACACTTCACAGAATGCCTTGAAGGTAATAGCAACGATGCCCTAGCTCTCAAAGCTCACGGGTCATCAAGAATTCCAAATACAAAGATGTAAACGAATGCCAGTATTAAACAATGAGCTAATAAACAATGCATGATGCCCTAGCTTGCAGCCCGCGAGCCATCAAGACATTTCCTCATGAAATGATCATAAACGAGGAGTACCACATAGTGAATATCAACAACAAAACAAATAAAGAGAGATCAAACACTTCACACAATGCCTTGAAGGTAATAGCAATGATGCCCTAGCTCTCAAAGCTTGCGGGTCATCAAGCATTCCATATGCAAAGATGTAAACAATGCCAGTATTAAACAGTGAGCTAATAAACAATGCATGATGCCCTAGCTTGCAGCCCGCGAGCCATCAAGACATTCCCTCATGAAATGATCATCAACAGGGAATGCCACATAGTGAATATCAACAACAAAACAAATAAAGAGAGATCAAACACTTCACACAATGCCTTGAAGGTAATAGCAATGATCCCCTAGCTCTCAAAGCTTTCGGGTCATCAAGCATTTGAAATGCAAAGATGTAAACAATGCTAGTATTAAATAGTGAGCTAATAAACAATGCATGATGCCCTAACTTGCAGCCTGTGAGCCATCAAGACATTTCCTCATGAAATGATCATAAACGGGGAGTACCACATAGTGAATATCAACAGCAAAATAAATAAAGAGAGATCAAACACTTCACACAAATCCTTGAAGGTAATAGCAACGATGCCCTAGCTCTCAAAGCTCGCGGGTCATCAAGGATTCGAAATGCAAAGATGTAAACAATGCCATTATTAAATAGTGAGCTCATAAACAATGCATGATGCCCTAGCTTACAGCCAGTGATCCATCAAGACATTTCCAGTATTAACAATGCCAACAATGCAAGTATTAACATTCATATTGTGTCATTAAATCAACAAATGCCATCAAAATGAAGTTGAGTTAATGAGAATACAAAGCTCGAATGCCTACTTGATCAAGTTGTGGCTACCATATACCAAGATTCCAATCTTCCACAGTTAGGCCCTCTTCGCGCACAATGGTATGCGATCATGCTAAATTAGAAATGAGCCTATCTTTTTCTTTTTTTTGTTTATAATCACGCGGGTGTCACAATTCTGACAGTACCGTCGCTATTACGACAGCATCATGGGCACTTGAAAAAAAAACACAAAAATCACACACAAATGGTAGTGCCTTCACAAATTGGCATCAAAATTTGACCCCAAATATTGTAGTGACACTTTCATCCAATCTAATCACTAGACAATCGTACAGTACAGAGACAGAGAAATCAAGCAAAATCAGAGTTTTATTCCTTCAAATTCCCACCAAACTTCATACATCGACAACAAATTGTCATGGATGTTCAAGATGGACCTTAATAGGCCTCCTCCAATGGCTACAATATTTTTTCAAATGTTTTTGGACGTTGGTTGCAAAAATGCAACATCTCGAGCAACTTTTAAATGTTGCTTGACAATACTTACATGTTTTCTTGTATTTTAACAATTTGTGTCCTAATGCTCCTAAATGAAGTTGTAGGCTCTTGTAAGCCTTACAAAACATCATTTTATTCCTAGACCTACCTTCAAACCTCCTAAAGACCCTATGCTAACCTTTAACATGCCCTTAGGTCTAATTAGGACTATAGGCTTATAAAACACATTAGAGCCTATTAGCCTTACAAAATGGGTCATTTACATCATTGATTTCATTATGGATGATCCCACTAGATCCAATCCTTTATTTATATATACCAACCCATTGATTACATTAGGGTTCCTTACACCATACTCCTAGGGCTAGAAAAACTCAAGTCCCTTGATTTGGCAAATCTGAGACTTTGACTCCAGTTTGTTCAATGGCTTCAACAGTCATCCAAGTAGCATCTGCAAGGGGTTGTTGCTTCTATTTGATTAGGAATTCACACTATGTATGTCTCCTTGTTTTCTTGTTGACCCTCTTGTCAAGGATACTCTATATCTCTGGTTTGGGTTGTTTAGATAGATCTTGTATCAAATCCTCATTGCTCTCCTCAAGTTGACATGTATCACAAACATCACTAACAGTACCCTTATATGCATAAATGTCAGAAACATTAAAAATGGGAGAGAGACCAATATTAGGGGGAAGATCAATTTTATATGCATTATTGCCACACTTCTTGGGGATCTTGAAGGGTCTTGTCTTTCTCACCATCAACTCGGTGTACTTCTCTTTTGATATCCTTTCCTTTTTAAGAGGAATCGTCACCATATATCCCACTTGAAACTACACATCTCTTCTCTTTTTGTATGTTGTTTGTTTATACTTCTCAGTGGTATATGTCAACTTATCCCTCACTTATTGATGAATATCTCTCATCACCTCTACAAAATCTTCTTCTTGGGAACTTCTTTTGTCCAATTCTTTCCCATCTCTCAGCTCCAAAACACCTCTTGGTTGTGTCCCATAAATAATTTGGAATGAGCTCATACCAGTGCTCCTATTCACTGAGTCATTGTAAGATAATTATGTTTGGGGAAGGATAGAATCCCAAGTTGCTCCATGCTCCTTTTTTAAACACCTTAATAGGTTCCCAATTGACCTATTAACTACCTTTGTTTGTCCATCAGACTGAGGGTGGTAGGCGAAGGAGAAAGACAAACCAGTACCCAGTCATTTCCAAAGAGTCCTCCAAATGTGTCCAATAAATTTAGAAACCCTATATGAAATGATGGATAATGGTAATCAATGAAGTCTTACTACCTCCTTGAATGGGATGCATCATGTGTAGTTTTACAAGGTAGGAAGTGGGCCATCTTGGAAAATCTTTCCACCACAACATATATATTGTCATGACCCAGTTTTGTTCTTGGAAGTCCTAGCACAAAGTTCATGCTCACTGAATCCCATGGCTTACTTGGAATTGGTAAAGGAGTGTACAAACCTACATTTGAACTAACCCCTTTATCCTTTTGACACACCATGTACTCTTCAACTAACTTTCTGATATCTATCTGCATCCTTGGCCAAAAATAGAACCTCCTAAAAAGTTCAAGTGTCTTATCAATCCCATAGTGTCCTGATAGACTTCCACAATGTTTTCCCTCACAATATTTTCTCTCATTGAGCATCTAGGAATGAAAAATTGACTTCCTTTGAATATTAAACCCTCTTGCAAAATAAAATCAGAGAACTCCATGTGATACTTGTCTCCCATTTCCATGCATACCTGATATGCTTCTTTGAAATCTTCATCTTCTGGATACATGTCCTTCATTGAACTGATCCCAATGCTTTCCAATTAGATCTCCTTTACTATCAAATTCCTCCTACTAAGAGCATTAGCCACCTTATTGGATACCCCTTTCTTGTTCTTAATTGTGAAAGTGAAGGCTTGAAGATATTCCATCCACTTCATGTGTCTATGGTTCAATTTCTCCTGCCTGTTCAAAAAACTCAATGCATGATTGTTAGTAAAGACCACAAATTCCTTAGGTAATAAGTAATGTCTCCATTTTATCAGAGACTGAACCATGGCATACATTTCTAGATCATAAGTAGAGTATTTTTGTTTTTCTTCATTCAATTTCTCACTGAAAAAGGTCACGGGCCTACCCTCTTGACTCAAAACTCCACCTATAGCCCTATTACTTGCATCACATTCAATTGTGAGACTTTATAGAAATCTGGCAACACTAAGATGGGTTGATCTGCTACCCTCTTCTTCAAATACTAAAAGGGATTATTTGCATCACTAGTCCAAGAAAATTGGCATTTTCTACCCCCTTTTATGGTGTTAATCATAGGTGCATATACACCACTGAAGTTCTTTATAAATTTCCTATAAAAACTTGCAAGACCATGGAAACTCTTTACCTCACTTGCATTTCTAGGTGTTTTCCAATTGAGTATTGTTTCCACCTTGGAGGGATCCATCATGAGATTTCATTTAGAGATTACAAAACCGAGGAATATCAACTCTTCCTGTAATAAGACACATTTCTCAAGTTTACCTTCAACTTCTCCTCATTCAACCCTTTCAACACCAAATCCAAGTGCATTAGATGTTCATCTTCATCCTTGCTAAAAATCAATATATCATCCAAATATACTACAAAAAAGTGGTTAATGAAAGGTTTGAGGACTTCATTCATGATCCTCATGAATGTGCTTGGGCATTAGAGAGACCAAATGACATAACCATCCACTCATATAGGCCTTCATTCGTTTTGAAAGCAGACTCTCTCTCTCTCTCTCTCATCCTGATTTGGTGGTAGTCACTCTTCAAATCCACCTTAGAATGGTACTTTTCTCCTCCTAGACAGTTCATCAAGTCTTCTATCTGAGGCATGGAGAACCTATATCTAATTGTGATCTTTTTTATGGCTCTGGAGTCTGTACACAACCTCCATGTCCCTTCCTTATTTGGAGCCAAAATAGTAGGGACTGCACATAGACTTATACTTTTTCTTATGAAGCCTTTGTCTAGAAACTCTTGTATTTGTCTTGCAATCTCCTCATTCTAATTTGGTGTCATCTTGTAGACTGATTTTTTGGGAAATATAGACCCAAGTATAAGGTCTATGCAATGGCTAACATCTTTGTGGGGTGGAAATGTTTTTGGTATACTTATTGACACTATCCCCTTGTATCTGTCCAATAACACTTTCACCTCCTCGGGACCTACACCTCTCTCTTGTGTCTTATTCTCAGTCTTCTTCTTCACCACTTCTTTTAGTTTCATCACTAGGGAAAAGCATGGTATGTCCTTCTCTTTGAGGGTCTTCATGAACTCTTTCTCATCCACTAGCATGACACTGGTTACTATATGTTTATCCTTACTATCATCAGGGATTGGGGTCATAAAGTAACTCACACCATCCTTAGTCACTGAATAGAAATTTTTCTTACCATCATATTGTGCACTAACATCATATTTCCAGGGTCTTCCTAAGAGTAAGTGACAAGCATCCATCTCAGTCACATCACACAATATTTTGTCCTTATATTCCCCTATTTGGATTTCTACCCAAACTTATTCATTTTTTAGGGCTTGTTATTCTTTATTCAACCATGATACTTTGTAGGGGTAAGGGTGCGGAATATTCTTCAAACCAAGCTTATTAACTATTTCTATTGATGCAAGATTATTTGTTGACCCTGAATCTACTATAACTTTACAAAATTTTCCACTTACCTTGAATGTGGTTTTGAAGAGAGACTTTCTCTGCGGGGGGCTTTGTGATTGGCACCTTCAAGAGGGTCTTATTGAACATTAGGAACTCCCCTTGCTCTGGATCTATAGGTCTTGAGTTTGATTGTATGCTCTGATGATCTTCTTCCTAGTCCAAATGGATCCTTCTTTCTCCTCCTTGACTGTTTGATCCTTGTTTCTCAGGGCATCTAAAATATTGGTGTCTAATCTGATTGCATGTGAAACCTCTTCTAGTGAACACATTTGATCCCCTACCTCCAAATATTCCTCTGCTATTGAACCTCCTTCCTCTAAAATTTTCTCTGTGACTTGACTCTCCTTCTTGGTCCTGGTTACTTGACTCTCCTTGTGGTCTAGGAGATGTTCCTCTTCCACCAAATCTACCTCTTCCTATGAAGTTTCCTCCTCTTCCTTTTACCTAGTTACCTCCCTTCCTCCTTTATTTTTCTTCTATTCTCAGTGCCATTTGGAAACACTTATAAAATCTCTTAGGATTGAAGAGACTAATTTCATCCTGAATATTGTATATGGAGCCATTCAAATACCTTACTAACTTTTTCTTCTCACTTTCATGTACTCTTGCCTTGAGGGACATCTTATGAAATTCCTCTGTGTAGGTACTTACATCTAAGTCATTTTGTCTTAGATTTTGTAACTTCATATGCATCATTACCTCATAATCCTATGGTACAAATTGCTTATTTATCTCTGCAACCATTCTCTTCCATGAAGATATAGGATTCCTTCCTTCCTCCATTCTCTCATTCTACAAGAAGTTCCACCAACTAAGGACAAAACCTTTCAACTTGGACTTGGCAGTTCTCACCTTCTGGTTCTCAGTGATAGGAAGAAACTTAGTCACCTCCTGAGTTGTCTTTAACTCTACTTAGGTCACTCCTAGGACCCTTAGGGTTTCCTCAATCCACCCTCCAAATCTTGGAAAGATCCAATCCTTTCCCTCCACTAAGAATCTTCCTACCTTGTTAGGTTCCCCATTCTTTGTTCCTTGCAAGAACTCCTCTCAACTATGCCTCCCAAGCCCTAATCATTGATTTGGATTACAGGAGGGCCAAGGCTTCATTCAAATTGTTTTTTGAATCCCAACATGGGTCTTAAGTTTCCAAGTTAAACCATTTCTCCATCACTTTCCAAATTCCTATCTTTTAGGCCTTGTAGCCTTTTTTCCCAATTAGGCCTCCTAAAAAGTAGGAATGCACTATTTCAGTGAAAACTCCTCAAAGGACCCCCAAATGTCTTTTGGAAGTTCACACCTACCACTCAAGACCTTCAATATTTTTTTGGTCTCAGGTCTCAACCCTATCTGTACACCCTGTTTCAGAAATAGGGCTTTTTCAAGCTTTTTAGACCAATCTTTGGTCTTTGGATTCAAAAATTGGTAACTTGGTTTCTTGGGTACTCCTCCTCATTATTGAGCACCTAAAAAACATATATCAACACATCCATGGCATTCTTGGCTCATGAAAACTTCCCTCCTGCATTTTCTAAACACTTCTTCAAAATCTTCCTAGTCGGGATACCTTCTCAGCTCGCCTAGGGTAAGACCTTAAAAATAGGTGCACACACTTCCAGAGCTCCATCTTCTGGATTCTTGAAGCTCCATGGACCTAGTCTCCATTCCCAAGAGGCCATACAAAACCAATGGTGGGAAATGGAGTTAGGTCCACATCTTTGCCTCACTTTCAAAACTGGACAGCAAACTATCTAAAACAAACTAATTTACAAAATGCAAAAGAAAAGTAACTACATAAAAAATTAAATATTGGAATAAATATAAAAAATTCACAACAATGGCCTTAGATGATCACAGTTCTAAATCTAATCCATGCACAACAAGAATCAACAAGTTTTCTTCAAATCTGCTACTCTGTCATTCAAAAACTCCTTAGCTCCAAAACTCAAAATCCGTACAATCACTTCCAGCAACTCAAATTAGGGTTTTTCTTGCTTATATCCCCTCAACACACGTGCCTAACTCCTTGGATGGACTCAATCCAACTTAAACATCGAAACCCTTAAGACAACCAAAAATGTTGTCAGCAACTTTGAAAAGTTACTAATGTTGCATAGCAACATTTTTACATCTTTTACAAATTTGCACTTTTCAAGTGTTTTAACACTAACCTGACCTATCTAACCTTAATTAGACCTCTTAGGGTATCATAGGACCCTAAAGACATTAAAAACATCAACTTTCCACTTGACCACATTATCAATTATAATGCCATTAATGAGCCAAAATGAAGTACTTTGACCTAACAGAAAGCACAACCTAAACACTACTTCACACCACACTTGGTCCACATTGCCTTATATAATTATAGTTCCCTTCAAGAGGGTCTTTAACACATTCACACACAAAAACAACATGAGATCACCAACTGACTGGCTTCTCAAGGGTGCTCCTGCACCATACTACCCAGGCTAAGAACTTAAGTCACCTCCAGTGACAGGAGCTTAGGATCAACTCCCTGCTTCTTGAACTCATTCTCAACTACCCAAGTAGCTTCAGCCTCTAACTTTCCTTTCCAATGAATGAGATGCTCCATATAAGTTCCCTGTCTGGTCTTTTTCTTCACTCTAGAGTCCAAAATCTTCACAGCTATTGGTGTTGGTGTAGGTGAAATCTGAACATCTTGTGTTATTTCCTTACTGTCTGACTGTGAGTCAATTTTTACTAATGTAGGCCCTTTAAACATCACCAAATCTTGCACATTAAAGACAGGTGATAATGCCACATCTGATGGCAAATCTATTTTGTAGGCATTTTGCCCATATTTTGCAAGAATCTTGCAAGGACCTATTCTCCTCATTTGAAGTTTGGTGGGAACTCCCTTCTGCAACCTAGATTTGTTGAGATGAACCATCACAAGGTCACCCACAACAAACTGAATATCTCTCCTCCCTTCATCAACTTTGGTTTTCAGTTTTTGTGTACCCTCTTGGAGTTGCTTCCTCACTTGGTCATGAACCTCCTTCATTGATTGAGTGAAATCTTCTGTATATGCACTCCTTCCTTCCTCATTTTCCAATTGTCTTAACTCCAACACACCCCTAGGGTGTAGCCCATAAACTATTTCAAAGGTGCTTTTTCCTGTTGTCCTATTAGCACTGTCATTATAGGCATACTCTGCATGTGGTAACAACTGATCCCACATCACTCCATACTCCTTTGTCAAGCATCTAAGGAGATTACCCAACACTCTGTTAATAAATTCATTCTGAATATCAGTTTGGAAATGGTAGGCTGACCCAAATGATAGGTTAGTTCCTAACCTTGTCCACAAGGTCTTCCAAAAATGACCCATAAATTTGACATCTCTGTCATATACTATGCTTAGTGGCAAGCCATGAATTCGTACCACTTCCTTAAAGAAAAAATGTGCAATATGACTAGCATCATGAGTGGTTTTGCAAGAAATGAAGTGGCTCATCTTGCTAAACCTATCTACAACCACAAATATACTATCTAAACCAGTCTTGGTTCTAGGCAACCCAACCACAAAATCCATACTAATGCATTCCCAAGGCCTATTAGGAATGGGCAAGGGTTGGTACAAACCTGCATTAGATGAGATACACTTAGCTTTTTCTCAAATCAAACATTTCTCTACATACTTTCTGATATCCTTCTGCATCCTAGGCTAGTAATAGAACCTTTGCACTAGTTCTAGTGTTTTGTTTAGGCCAAAATGCCCACTTAAGCTCCCATTATGCTTCTCTTGTATCACATTCTCCCTCATAGATCCCTTAGGAATACATAACTGTCCTCCTCTTAATAAGAGATCATTCTGAATAGTATAGTTTGCAAATTGACTATGGAAATGGTTTTTGAAATCTTTACATACCTTGTATGCTTCCGAGAAGTCTTCATCTCCTTCATAGAGCTCCTTGAAGCTCTCTAATCCTATACTTTGTAGTTGCACCTCTTGGATTGTCAAGAGTCTCCTACTCAAAGCATCAGCCACTTTATTCAACTGCCCTTTCTTATGTTTAACAGTGAAAGTATAGGCTTGCAAATATTCCATCCATTTGAGATGTCTATTGCTCAACTTCTCCTGAGAATTGATAAAACTCAAAGCTTTATTGTCAATATAAACCACAAATTCCTTTGGCAACAAATAGTGCCTCCACTTTCTCAAGGATTGCACCAATGCATATAGCTCTAGGTCATAAGAGGAATACCTCTTCTTAGCCTCATTTAACTTTTCACTATAGAGTGCCACTGGCTTATTTTCTTGGTTCAATACTGCCCCAACAGCTATACCACTTGCATCACATTCAAGGGTGAACAACTTATCAAAATTTGGCAAAACCAAAATAGGTTGTATAGCCACTCTCTTTTGCAGCCACTCAAAACCCTTACCAGCCTCTGGAGTCCACTTGAATTTATTTTTTACTCCACCTTTTATTGTATCTAAGACTGGTGCACATATCTCACTAAAATCTCTAATGAACTTCCGATAAAATTGGGCAAGTCCATGGAAGCTCCTTAGCTCAATGTTGCACGTAGGGGTAGGCCAATTTAGTATTGCTTCAACATTTCTAGGATCCATCTTCAAGGTTCCTTGAGACACCACAAAACCAAGATGGATCAATTCTTGTTTCATAAACTCACACTTTTCCAAGTTAATGGATAGCTTCTCCTCATGAAGTTTCTTCATCACAATCTGCAAATGTTGGAGATTTTCTTCCTTGGTCTTACTAAAAATTAGGATATCATCAAGGTACACAACTGCAAATCTGCCTATGTAGTCCTTCAACACTTCATTCATCAACCTCATAAAGGTGCTTGGAGCATTGCTAAGTCCAAAGGGCATGACCAACCATTCATAGAGCCCTTCTGTAGTCTTGAATGATATCTTCCTGAATAAGGGTCAACATGTTCTTGTAAGTGAGCAAGCATGGGTTGATTTTTCAATAGGCAAATATGTGTACATAATCTTGTGTGATATACTCCCAGTGGATGCATGCCACCTACTCCTAGGTAGGCCATGGCAGTTTGATAGGAAGACAGTTCATGATGGAGAGAAGAACTCTTATTCTTTCAAGAGAGATGGGGTCACCTACAAAATTCAGTCACTCATTGATGATGAGGGGTCTACATCAACAGGACCTAATGTCTTATTGCAAGGAGGTAAATAGTACATGCAGGCAGTAAAGAGTGGAGAAGGAACACACTATGCTATCATGCTTAAGCCTAGAGAAGAGAAGAAGGTGGAACAAGTCCCATTACCAAAGGAGGTGCAGGAGTTATTGAAGGAGTTTAAAGACATAGTTAGTGATGGGTCACCTTCAACGTTACCACCTCCTAGAGCCATAATTCATCATATTGACTTTATACCAGGAGCATCTCTACCAAATAAAGCTACATACAAGGTGACTCATGATCAAAACAAGGAGATAGCTAGTCAAGTCCAAGAACTTTTGGACCAAGGTCTAATCAGACAAAGCATTAGCCCATGTGCAGTACCAGTGGTTATATCATCAAAGAAGGGAGGTAAGTGGAGGCTTTGTACTGATTCAAGGGCAATTAATAGGATCACTATAAGGTACAAATTTCCCATTCCTAGGATTGAAGATCTTATGGATTGTTTGGGAGGAGCAAGGTACTACACCAAGTTGGATTTGAAGAGTGGATACCATCAAATCAGAATCAAGGAGGGAGATGAGAAATGTAACCCTATAAGGGTTGGTATGAGGTATTTTTGTTAGTCCTAGCTTGCTGACTGCCTCCTCTGAGATGATGTTATCAGTAGACCCTAAGTCTATGATCATCCTGCAAAATTTGCCAAGTATCTTGCACTTCACTCTGAAAAGTGCCCTCCTTTGTTTAGCTTCTTCTTTGACAGGCTCCTTAATGAGAATCCTCCTAATCATTAGATTCTCCCCACTCTATGAATCAATATTTATTTCAGGAGATTTAACACTGTTAGTCTCTTCTTGGGCAATGTAATTTTTTCTCTTTTCACCATGTGAACTTGAAGCCTTCTCAGGGCATCTATAGGCTAGATGGCCTAGTTGATTACAATGAAAAAATTTCATGTTTGCAAAGTGTGAGGCTCTGCCTGAACCTCCAAGTCTGCCTCTTCCTCCACCTTGGAATCCTCTACCTCTACTCATACTTCCTCTTCCACTAGTCTCATTGACTATCTGAGTCAATTTGGATTCTCCTTGAGATCTATACTCACTGCCTCTGCCTGCAAAGCTACCTCTATTTCCTTTGTTTTCTTTACCTCTACCTCTTCCCCTTAAGGTCCGATCATGTTTTCTTTTACTCTTCTCTATCTTCAAAGCCATTTGATAACACTGTCTCACACTTGTTAGGGTAGTAAGACTCATTTCCTCTTGTATAGACCATTTGAGTCCATTCTGATATCTAGCCAATCTGATACACTCATCCTCCACTATCTTTGACCTTAAGCATAACTTTTGGAACTCCTTAGTATATGCTTGGACATCAAGGTCTTTCTTCCTGAGGTTTTGTCTCTTTCTATGCATATGAACTTCAGAATCATCCGGTAGGTAAGTCTGCTTCAACTTGGCTAACATACCCTTCCATGTAACAATAGGGTTCTTTCCCTCTTTCTCTCTCTCAGTCTGAACATATTTCCACCAGGTAAGTGTTGGTCCTCTAGGTCTAGACTTAGCCACCTTTAGCTTTTGAGCATCTGTCACACCATCACATTCAAAGTGATTCTCGAGACTGTCTATCCAGTCCATGACTAGATCAACATCCATTTGTCCACTAAAAATGGGCACACCCTCCAAAGCTTTTCCACTTAAGGCCTTGAGTGCCTTCAAGAAGGGTTCCTCTGGTAAGACCGGATCAAGAGAAAGTGCTTCTTCTTCTAAGTCCAACTCCTTCTCCTTAGCTTCTTTTTCCTCTTTCTGGTCTACCTTATCCTTCACTCTATCTGCCTTATCTTGGAATTCTCCTAAGAGTTTCTCTAACTAACTCATCCTTTCTCTTAGTAGTCTATTTTCCTCTTCTTGTTCTTCAACTTTCTTAGCCAATTCAGCATTGGTCACCATCTTGCTAGATTCACTTGACTCTACACTTGATTCTTCAATCTGCAACATCCACTAGCTGCAATACTCCTTATCCCAAATCTTGAACCTAAAGCTCTGATACCACTCTGATAAGGAGAAACTTAGTCACCTTCTAAGTTGTCTTGAACTCTACTTAGGTCACACCTAGGACCCTTAGGGTTTCCTCAATCCACCTTCCAAATCTTGGAAAGATCCAATTATTTCCCTCCACTAAGAATCTTCCTACCTTGTTAGGTTCCCCATTCTTTGTTCCTTGCAAGAACTCCTCTCAACTATGCCTCCCAAGCCCTAATCATTGTTTTGGATTGTAGGAGGGCTAGGGCTTCATTCAACTTCATTTTTGAATCCCAACATGGGTCTTAAGTTTCCAATTTAAACCATTTCTCCATCGCTTTCCAAATTCCTATATTTTAGGCCTTGTAGCCTTTTTCCCAATTAGGCCTCCTAAAAAGTAGGAATGCACTATTTCAGTGAAAACTCCTCAAAGGACCCCCAAATTTCTTTTGGCAGTTCACACCTACCACTCAATACCTTCAATATTTTGGTGGTCTCAGGTCTCAACCCTATCCGTACACCCTATTTAAGAAATAGGGCTTTTTCAAGCTTTTTAGACCAGTCTTTGGTCTTTGGACTCAAAAATTGGTAACTTGGTTTCTTGGGTACTCCTCCTCATTCTTGAGCACCTAAACAACATATATCAACACATCCATGGCCTTCTTGGCTCATGAAAAATTCCCTCCTGCATTTTCTAAACACTTCTTCAAAGTCTTCCTAGTCGGGCTACCTTCTCAGCTCGCCTAGGGCAAGACCTTAAAAATAGGTGCACACACTTCCAGATCTCCATCTTCTAGTTTCTTGAAGTTCCATGGACCTAGTCTCCATTCCCAAGAGGCCATACAAAACCAATGGTGGTAAATGGAGTTAGGTCCACATATTTGCCTCACTATCAGAACTGGACAACAAACTGTCTAAAACAAACTAATTTACAAAATGCAAAAGAAAAGTAACTACAGAACAAATTAACTATTGGAATAACTCTACAACATGCCCAAAAATGGCCTCAGATGATCACAGTTCTAAATCTAATCCATACACAACAAGAATCAACAAGTTTTCTTCAAATCTGCTACTCTGTCATTCAAAAACTCCTTAGCTCCAAAACTCAAAATCCATACAATCACTTCCAACTCCTCAAATTAGGGTTTTTCTTGCTTATATCCCCTCAACACATGTGCCTAACTCCTTGGATGGACTCAATCCAACTTAAACATCAAAACCCATAAGACAACCAAAAATGTTGTCAGCAACTTTGAAAAGTTGCTAATGTTGCATAGCAACATTTTTACATCTTTTACAAATTTGTACTTTTCAAGTGTTTTAACACTAACCTGACCTATCTAACCTTAATTAGACCTCTTAGGGTATCATAGGACCCTAAAGACATGAAAAACATCAACTTTCCACTTGACCACATTATCAAGTATAATGTCATTAATGAGCCAAAATGAAGTACTTTGACCTAACAGAAAGCAAAACCTAAACACTACTTCACACCACACTTCGTCCACGTGACCTTATATAATTATAGTTTCCTTCAAGAGGGTCTTTAACACATTCACACACCAAAACAACATGAGATCACCAACTGACTAGCTTCTCAAGGGTGCTCCTGCACCAGTCAGGTACTTCATCACATTCAAAGTGATTTTCTAATGCTACCAACCAATCCATAATCTCCTCTAGGTTCAACTTCCTAGGGAACATTGGTAAGTTTTCTTTACTCTCCTTATTTCATACCCTCTCAAGGGCTTGCATGAAGGGTCTATGATTTGTAGGTAACCTTTCCCTTGCCTGCAAAGGGGTATCTTTTTCATCCCCGTCTCCTTCTTTATATTATTCTCTATCCCTCCTATCTACCTCGCTATTAAGTCTTTCTATTTTTTCTTGCATCTTTCTACTCTCTTCCATGTGCTCTCTCATTATCTTTGCGAGCTCCAAATTGATGACCCTTGCAGAGATCTCTTCACCATCTCCATCTTTTGTCATTTTCCAAATCTTTTTCCCTGAGGATACTCCTAGTGCTCTGATACCACCCGATCCAAAGTAGGCAACTAGAAGAATGGCACAACCCAATATCATTATTTCTTCACCCTTTGACACACTCCTAATCAATCTCTATTGAGATCATCAATTCCCCTACACCATGGACAGTCATGAAATTCACACTTATAGGGAGTGATAAGGATTCCTATGTCTTAGGATACTTCAACTAACCCACTGAACAAGTTTAAGCACTTCACACCAAAGTTGGGTTCACAGAACACCAAACTGTCCTAGTTGCTAGTATCCCTAACCAATCGGCTTTTCAAGGACAACTCGCAATTCCTCCAAAGAACCCCTTAAAAAAATTATGGATTCAGATACCCTTTATGGACCTTGGACAAACCCCAAGAGACCAGATCCTGACTTTACTCCCGCACCTCCAAACCCTCGCTAAAGGACACAAACCTAATATGCCTAATTAGGACTAGTTCCAAAGGGGGTCTTAAGAAATAGGTTCACCAGACCAATATAACCACTTGTATATGTTCCCATACCCTTAAATGCACTGAATCCACTATTTTTTTTATCCTCACCACTCACTGGTGTGACTGTCTCATCAATTCTCCTTGTGTCTAGACTAAACACATGGACTTGTTTAGCCTAGGGCTTGGTGGGAAAATCACCAACCCGTGCACCCTGATCCTGCCCTTCAATATTCTTAAAGCACATCCCCCTAACTTTCATTCCACTATGATTCATGGATTTTCCACGGTGGGATTGCAATTTAGGGCTCCATCTTTGATTGTTCCCTATAAACAAGGGTTTCCTGGACAATCTTCACCAATATGATCACAACTCTTGCCAAACTCCACCAAATGGGTTCAGACCAATTACATTTGAACATTAACTCACAATACTATGAAAAACCCTTTCACTTTTATCCAATCTAATCACCAGACAATCGTACAGTACAAAGACAGAGAAATTAAGCAAAATCAGAGTTTTATTCCTTCAAATTCCCACCAAACTTCATACATCGAAAACAACTTGCCATGGATGTTCAAAATGGACCTTGATAGGCCTCCTCCAATGGTTACAACTATTTTTCAAATGGTTGTGGCCGTTGGTTGCAAAAATGCAGATTTTTGAGCAACTTTTAAATTTTGCTTGACAACATTTACATATTTTCTTGCATTTTGACAATTTGTGTCCTTACGCTCCTAAATGAAGTTGTAGGCTCTTGTAAGCCTTTAAAAACATCATTTTATGCCTAGAACTACCTTCAAACCTCCTAAAAACCCTATGCTAACCCTTAACATGTCATTTGGTCTAATTAGGACTCTAGGCTTATAAAACACCTTAGAGCCTATTAGCCTTACAAAATGGGTCATTTACATCATTGATTTAATTATGGATGATCCCACTAGATCCAATCCTTTATTCCTATCTACCAACCCCTGGATTACTTTAGGGTGCCCTTCACCACAAATAACTTCCACATGTAACCACCTGGATTTGATCTGTACTGACCATAGACCATGTTTGCCCTAGGTGTGATCATACCCCCTGTTATGTCAAGACAATGTTACTTTGGCATAATTTATTATTAAATCATATTTAATGTCCTAGGTGATTTTTATCACTAATTTATATTAACTACTTCAGCCATACAATTCAAATCAATTTCAACCAATCAAATATTATCAAATTCAAACAATGGCTAAAGTATTTAATTATAAAGGAATTAATCTATCTCATCACTTGCATTTTAAACCCATTCCCCTAGCCTACTAATTTAATTAAAATGGCTATAGTCCTAATTAATTATCAAAAGCAAT
>MU224267.1:3671220-3713936 GCA_018584345.1 Thuja plicata
ATCCCTGGGTCTCCAAAGTTTCCAAAAACCATCATCAGTTAACTGCTCTTCATAATATAAACTTCCAAAACATTATAATAATAATAAAGTATTATTATTATAATATCGCCTTATTATTAATTAATAAAATATTGTTATTAATTAATACAAGTAATTATCAAATATAATTCTGATGACGATTCCTGCAACACCTGCCATACTGACTGACCAACATGCTCATCACTGCCCTGTCAAAAATGGCAACTGCCAAAAATAGACTTACTATAAATAGTAAGTACCCAGTCCAAGAACTGCATAACTGAATATCGTCTGGGGAACTGACCACTGCCGATACTGCCCTGTCAGAAGTGGAAACTGACCACTGACTTACTAAAAATAGTAAGTCCAGACTTACTAAAAATAGCAAGTCTGCCAGCTGGGACCCTCAAAACCCTGCATCAGCTCACGAGGGTCGTGATGATGAGCTGACCAAGTCACTGTCACAACCTGCTAAAAATAGGGTCATCACATTGAGTTAACCCCAAAATCATCTTAAACACCTTATAAACCAACTGGTTGTGTGGGGATTTTGAGATTTATGTCTAGATAAGCCATTTCCAAGGGCTACAAGAAATAGGGCTTGTTTGTGAAGAAACCATAAACCTATTTTGGATGCCACCGAATTGGATGTTGGAATAAAGCTGAAATGTCACAAATAGACCTTGGAGAGTCTATTTAACCACTAGAAAAAGTGGTCAAGCAAGATGGGAGTTGAGCTAACCGAGAGCTCACATGGAACACCAAGAAGCATAGTGACCCTTGGGGTCAAGGAGATAGATGGAAGTGTTGACTCATCAAGCACATGTGGAGAGTTGAAGGACTGATTAAGTTAGATGATCAGAGGGAGATTTCAAAGGTGTAGAGCTCTTTTTCTTGGGAGATAAATGGAGAAATGCATGTTCTAGAGGGTAATTAGGCCCTTGTGCTTGGAGCTCTGCATCAATTGGTATCAGAGCCAATATAAGGCTCATTTGTTGAAGAGATTTGATTCTCAGAACAGGATGGAAGGAGATGACAACTTGATAGAACACAAAGGGGATGAAGAGATTCCTGGAAAGGTGACCAACATGACGTTGGCTAAGATAGTAAGGTAGTTGAGAGAAGAAGTGATAGGCTTGAGGGGTAAGGTGGAGAAGTTAGATGGTCAGGCCCAAGAAGAAGAGGGTAGTGAGGATGAGATAGAGACCTCAAAGCAGGACAAAGATGAAGTACCTACAGATCAAAGACAACTCCTAAGAGCCTTTAAAAGCATAGAGAAGAGGACAATAGATGTGAAGTTGGATCTTCCTACCTTTGCAGGAAAGATGGATCCTGATGCAGTGTTAGATTGGGTGGAATCTATAAGTAGTTTTTTTGAGTGTGAAGACATCCCCGAGAACCAAAGGATAAAGATAGCCAAATCCAAGTTGAAGGGAGGTGCCCTTACTTGGTGGAACTTTATTCAGACAGAAAGAATCAAGGATGGAAAGAATGCAATCCAGAGTTGGAACAAGATGGTTGCATTAATAAGAGAAACCTATGTACCTACTGATTATGAGGTACAACTCCACAAAAGGAGAAACAATCTGAAATAGAAGGATATTGATGTAGGTGCCTATACTGAAGAGTTTTAGAAGCTATGCATCAAAGCAAGAACCAAGGAGACTGGAAGTGAGAAAGTTGCTCGGTATCTCAATGGACTAAGATTTAATTTTCAAGAGGAGTTGAACCTATTAGCCCCTGATACTATACAGAAGTGTTATCAATTAGCCAGCAAGGTGGAAGAAAAGTTGAAAGGAAGACATAAACAGAACAGCAGAGGTAGAGGCCTACAAACAAGAGGTAGAAGCTCATTTAGAGGAAGAGGACAAAATTTTGGACAAGAAGGAGATCAGAATACATACACTCCAAGAGAGGACAACAATCAGAGAGGTAATTTTAGAGGAAGGAGACCCAATTCAAGAGGCAGATCTCAAGGAAGAGGTTTTGGACCCATGAGGTGCTACAATTGCAACAAGAAAGGTCACATGGCACACAAATGCCCTGATAGAGCTGGACCTAGTCACAATGAGAGGAGGAATACATATGTTCAAGAGGAAGGAAAAGACCATGCTGCAAGTCTATGTGGATACCCTGAAAGTGGAGAGAATTTGATGAGGAGGAGATCGCTACTCAAGACCACAAATGTCATGGAGCCACCACAACGGAGAGCAATATTTAGGACCGCTTGTAAAACCAAAGGGAAGGTATGTAAAGTACTTGTAGATTCAGGTTCTACTGAAAATTTTGTTTCCTTAGAAATGGTAGAGAAACTAAAACTGGAAAGGACAGCACACCCTTGTCCTTATAAATTTTCATGGTTAACTAAAGGCCAACAAAATCTGATTGAAGAACAAGCATGGGTTGAATTTCAAATAGGGGCATATAAAGACAAGATTTTATTTGATATTATCAGTATGGATGCTTGCCATTTGTTGTTTGGTAGGCCATGGAAATATGATTTGAAGGCTCAACGTGATGGACACAAGAATACATACACTATTCTCAAGGATGGTAAAACCATAGAGTTGTTCCCATTGACTGAAATTAATGATGAAGCTGGACTACATGATAAGAAAGTAATGGTTATGAATGGAAAGGAATTCCTCAAGGAAATGGAGGAAGAACATGGAACTTGTTTTGTTCTATTTCCTGTCCTCAAGAGCACAAATGATACAGCAGCAAGTAAGTTGAAAGAAAGGCGGGTTTGCCAAGAAGTACAACACATTTTGGATAAGTATGAAGGTATAGCAGCAGATGGAATGCCTAGAAGTCTGCCACCTATGAGAGATATCAGTCATTGTATTGACTTTATACCTGGCTCTATTTTACCCAATAAGGCAGCTTATAAATTAACACCACAACAAAATGAAGAGATGGCTAAACAAATTGCAGAATTGTTAGAAGCAGGTTTGATAGGCAAGAGCATGAGCCCATGTGCAGTACCATCTGTTTTAGCTCCAAAGAAGGAAGGTACTTGGAGACTTTGTACGGATTCAAGAGCTTTGAACAAAATCACTATAAGGTACAGATTTCCTATGCCTAGGATTGAAGATCTACTTGATTGTTTAGGAGGTGCAAAATACTTTACAAAAGTGGATTTGAAGAGTGGATACCACCAAATAAGGATTAGACCAGGTGATGAGTGGAAAACAGCATATAAAACTAATGAGGGATTGTATGAATGGAAGGTAATGCCATTTGGTTTATCCAATGCACCTAGCACCATCATGAGACTCATGAATGAGGTGTTGAAAGACTACATGGGTAAGTTTGTCATTGTGTACCTTGATGATATTCTTATTTTCAGCCAAACAAAGAAGGAACACTTAGAGCATGTGGAGATGGTGATCAGAAAATTACACCAAGAGAGGCTTGTCATAAATTTGGAGAAATGTTTGTTTATGCAAGAGGAGTTGACTTACTTGGGTTTTGTCATCTCACAAGGTAGTCTCAAGATGGATAAGGAAAAGGTGGAAGCCATTTTATCTTGGCCTACACCTAGGACTATGGCAGATGTAAGGAGCTTCCATGGCTTAGCCACTTTTTATAGGAAGTTCATCAAAGGATTCAGCCACACATGTGCACCTATGCTTGACACCATCAAAGGAGGACAGAAGTGTAAGTTTAAATGGAACAAAGAGGCAGATTTAGCATTTGAAACACTCAAGGAAAAGGTAGCAAAACAACCAGTTTTGGCTTTACCTGATTTCGGAAAGATTTTCCAAGTGGAGTGTGATGCTAGCAACTTGGCCATTGGAGCAGTGCTTAGTCAAGAAGGTAAGCCTATAGCCTTCTTTAGTGAAAATTTAAATGAGGCAAAGATGTACTCTTCTTATGATCTTGAGAAGTATGCTTTGGTTCAATCAATTAAGAAGTGGAGACATTATCTCATGCCAAAGGAATTCATTGTATTTACTGATAATCAAGCATTAAGTTTCATAACCAGCCAAGACAAACTAAGCCATAGACATATGAAGTGGGTAGAGACACTCCAAGCATTCACATTCTCTATTAAACACAAAAAGGGAGTCACTAACAAAGTTGCTGATGCATTGAGTAGAAGGGTCCTTGCCATATCCCAAATTCAGTTGGAAAGTGTAGGATTGGAATCTTTGAAGGACATGTA
Source organism: Thuja plicata (assembly GCA_018584345.1). Classification (NCBI taxonomy): domain Eukaryota; kingdom Viridiplantae; phylum Streptophyta; class Pinopsida; order Cupressales; family Cupressaceae; genus Thuja; species Thuja plicata. The sequence goes on from MU224267.1 coordinate 3,675,407, forward strand.
CCAAATGGATCAAGACTTTGGTGAAATCTACAAGGTATGCACTGATTTTAGTGAAAGATATCATACTGATTTTTCTCATTTTTTATTACATAATGGATTGTTGTTCAAGGGAGGACAGTTGTGTGTACCTAAATGTTCTATGAGGCTGAACATAATCAAGGAAAAACAATGTGGAGCACTAGCAGGACACTTTGGGTTAGATAAGACCCTAGAACTAGTGAGGAGACATTATTTTTGGCCCAAAATGCAGACTGAAATCAGGAGGTATGTGGAAAATTGTACTATTTGTCAGAAAGCTAAAGGAAGAACAAGCAGTGCTGGACTATATCAGCCCCTACCCATACCATCTAGGCCTTGGGAATACATAAGTATGGATTTTGTCCTTGGATTGCCAAAACAAGAAAGGGGTATGATAGTGTGTTTGTAGTTGTTGATCGATTTAGCAAAATGGCTCATTTTTTGCCATATAAGACAACTTGTGATGCTTCTTATGTTGCAGATCTGTTCTTTAGATAAATAGTAAGACTTCATGGTTTACCATTGAATATTGTATCTGATAGGGGTGTTAAGTTTCTTGGCCACTTTTGGAGGACAATTTGGAGGAAGTTAGGAACCAATCTTTCTTTCTCCTTAGCATACCATCCTCAAACAGATGGTCAAACCGAGGTAGTAAACAGATCACTAGGAAATTTGCTGAGGTGTTTGACAAGAGAGCATGGAGACAAGTGGGATCACATCTTACCACAAGCAGAGTTTGCATATAATGATACTATTAACAGAAGCACAGGTAAATCACCTTTCCAAATTGTGTATGGGCTGCATCCTAGAGGTATTCTAGAACTAAGGGAGATACCCCAATCACAGCCAATTAGTGAAGATGGTGAAAGGTTTGCTAAAGCTATGAAAGACATTCATGAAGAGGTGAAGACCAAACTGAAAATCACAACAGCCAAGTACAAGACTACAGCAGATTTGAGAAGAAGAGATGTTCAGTTCAATGAAGGAGACTATGTGTGGGCAAATCTGAAGAAAGAAAGGTTACCAAAGGGTAAGTACACTAAACTGGTGCAAAGGAAGATAGGACCTTGTCAAATTATCAGAAAATGTGGACCCAATGCATATGAGATTCAATTGCCGGATGATATGGGAATCTCACCTATCTTCAATATATATGATTTATCAGCATATAAGGGTCCTATAACAGCAGAGAACACTCCTCAAGTGCTGGAGGACAGTGTGGAATCAGACATACCCAAACATACCCCCCCTACTTTGGAAAAGATACTTGACACCAAGATAGTGAAGAAGACTAGAGGAAAGTAGTACAAGCAATACTTAGTCAAATGGAAGAACAAACCAGATATAGAGGCAGTTTGGATCACAGAGGAACAAATCAAACAGCGTGGTACCACCCTCTCAAAGCTCATCTCAAGTGGGCTTGAGATTTTGTTGTCCGGGAGTATGGTGCAGGAGCACCCCTAGCTAGAAATGGGTCAAACATGTGACCAAGGGATTAAATGAATACATTTCATTAAGTTTGGATTGCTAAGATATGTTTTTAATGTTGTGTGTGTGTGTGTTTAATTTCAATGTAATAAGAGACACCAATTTTGTACCTCCATGACATGGCTTGGGCTATTATAACCAACATGTCATATGAGGGAGTTAAGTGTCCAATTAGAGTCTAGGTGTTTAATTAGTGTTATTTTTTTTATGTTTTAAAATGTTTGAAGTCATAAGACAAGTTGGCAAACTCATCGAGTTCTATTTTGAGCAAAAATCCAAGATTTGATGCTTTCTTGCAAAGTTGCCAACTTTGCAAGATTGCGAGTTTGTTTTTTTGTGAAAGCTTCGGTTATGGAAGCCAAAGGGTTTGTAACAGTCATTTCTTGGCTGTGGATCGACAATATGGAAGCCAACAAGGCTGGGAGAGATCATGCAGGTCATGACATTGTATTTGCACAACTTTTCATATCACCAAATGAAGAAAAAACTATGATTTTGCTGATTTTATGTGTTGTACGGCCTGGTGCCATGTTGCATGTACGGATTATTTATGTTTTTGGATGGTCCTCTCTTCTGAGCTTCGAATTATTTTTTTTTGAAGGTTTCAAGTGTTGTGGATCAAAAGTTATTCCACTTTTAGTGTTGCTTGCACAGTTTTGCCTCCTTATCCTAGGGTCTGTAGAAACTTGGCGTTTTGAGAGTCTTCCCACCATGGAAAATTAATGGCCTTGGGTGATTTCCTAGCCCCAAGGATGTACTTTAATATTTTTCTTGTTTCAGGTGTGGAGTCACAAGGGTTAAAAAGTTTGGTGATGCCCTAGATGAACAAGTCCAAGTGTTCATCTAGCAAACCGAGACACCAGTCCACTTTATGCTTGATGGGTATTGAGCCAGAAGCTCTACCTTTGGATTTTGCTTAGTTTTGGATGTCCCAAGGCGTTCCAATAGTTTTGGGATCGAGATCAGACCTCTGGTTAGGTGCTCCTTTGTTAAATGCCCCAAATTAGGCCTTGTGGGACAGCAGTAACCTTCTTGCTGTGAGAAATCAGTTGAGTATTAGACCCCATGGCTTTGCATGGAGTTGAGTTAACCCCAAAAGCATCCTAAACACCTTATAAACCAACTGGTTGTGTGGGGATTTTGAGAGTTATGTCTAGATAAACCATTTCCAAGGGCTACAAGGAATAGGGCTTGTTTGTGAAGAAACCATAAACCTGTTTTGGATGCCACCGAATTGGATGTTGGAATAGAGCTGGAAGGTAACAAATAGACCTTGGAGAGTCTATTTAACCACTGGAAAAAGTGGTCAAGCAAGATGGGAGTTCAGCTAACCGAGAGCTCACATGGAACACCAAGAAGCATAGTGACCCTTGGGGTCAAGGAGATAGATGGAAGTGTTGACTCATCAAGCACGTGAGGAGAGTTGAAGGACTGATCAAGTTAGATGATCAGAGGGAGATTTCAAAGGTGTAGAGCTCTTTTTCTTGGGAGATAAAATAGATAAATGGAGAAATGCATGTTCTAGAGGGTAATTAGGCCCTTGTGCTTGGAGCTCTGCATCATTTATCAATATTATTTTATGAATATTTAAAATTTCCCTTTATATTTTAACATTTCCCTATTTTTTATATTTGTTGTTCCCTGCCATCCCAAAACTGGCCCAAAAAATTGGGGACCATGAAATGTGTACCCCCATCCCCTACCCTCCCTGCCCTAGAAACTTGGGATGACATATAATAATATTTGAAGCATCTGCTTCATTCTTCAATAAAGTTTTCAAGAAGTTTCTCAATGAAACACAAGATACAAACTATTCAAGTAATCTTCAAAAGCCCTTTCCAGGGAAGCAATGCTTTTCTAGGAAACACTTTTCTTACCTACATTGCCAAAATTTTGGTAGGGTTTGATCTGCTTGATCAAAAACAACACGAATGCATAATTAAAAAATACTTCGTCTTGTGATCGAAATGAAAACTGAGTTCAGGCAAAAGTAGAAAGGCTTATAATGAATGTCACAGTGCCCCATAGGCAAAAGGGAATTAAAGGCTCAATCAATGGTGCCGTTCATGGAGCATCAAACATTGATAATAATAACCATAATCTTAGGGCAGGAAGCAATCAATATGTAAGTAAGAGTATGGTTGCTACTACCTCAAGGTTGTTCAGAGCGTCTTTCTTGTAGAACTACTAGTGACTGCAAAAATACAAGTAGATTTGATAATCAAAACTGAAGCTACCATTGAAGAAAAAAATATGCCACAATAGTTACATAGCCCTCAAAATGAAATGACCAAGCAAGAACTGGAGATAGGGCCTGCCAAAGAACGAGAAAGTTGGTAGTGGGTTGCTACTTGAAGCAAGGACATTCTATGGAAATTTATGTAAAAACTTGGTGGTGTGAAAATTAGCAAGAACAGTGCCAAGGATAATGGTCATATAAGGGGTCATATCAGGGGACTGTCTGCCTTGGAAAGCTGCATTTTTTAAAATTTGAAACTGGAAGAAATTTCAGGACTATGATCTAGCCTAGGAATGAAAAAGTGTTGGGAATTGGGTTAGTGGTGGATGATAGGGTAAGGTGTTCAAGTTGAAGATCAATGAGTGTGCCAAAAGAACGAAAATGAACAATATACCTTGCATCATTGACATGCACTCAAAGTGACAAAAACATATAAGGATTTGAGTGAACTTTCTTTACAATAATCCAAGAAATCAGCATTACTTACTTTTTGAAAGATGTAAAAGCCTTCTTAGAACAATTGATCTTGTTGAATTCTAAGAAAGGAGCTTTTCTTTTCATGATATCAAATTGTCAATCACCTTGCATCAAAACATACAAAACTACGGGTTAGTGTTCTATAGATTTGAGGCAAAAGCCTTATAAGCCCTAAACCCTTTATGATCACTAACTTTTTTTTTTTGCTCCTCTTGAGGGCTGAAAAAGTGTTTATAGTTTGTCGGCAAAGTTGAAAAGCAGTGATTGTTGTTTGTTCTTTATGGAGGTTTTTGATTACCCAGTTCTACTATAACATCTTCTTTTGCAACATATAAATACAACTGGAAAATGCACATTAAAACATCCAACCGGGGTAAGAGGTTTAATCATTTTTGTTGATTCGTTTTTCACTCATTAAAAAGATACCCTAGGGAAACCAATGAAATTCGTGACTTAAAACAAGAAGAACAACAAAGTTTCCGAAACTAGACCATCTTCTAAGAAACATTAAACAGAAGCTGCCTACTTTTCCTATACCAATAATCTGATCAAAATGTATGTTAAACTGAAACCTTTCACAGATGAAGCACCTATGATATGCTTATCAAGGTCCTATTTGAGGAGGATTATGTAGACTCATCCTCTGATGTATTGCAAAGGATGCTTAATGCAGGTTGCATTCCCAGAATCTCAACGTTTCATGCCCTTATCTGTATACTCTGAGAACAATCATATGGATAGGACGTATAGCCTTTTTGATATTATGAAATTCAAAGGCTACCCCACCCCCATTATGTTTGTTACAAAATGGCTTTAAAACAATGTTATAGAAGATATTTTATAGAGGTATCAGAGCTGCTTGAGACTGGCTAGTGATGTCTCTGCCTGCGAGCCTGGTGCAATTACATAAGATATTAATGATTTATGCTACCTGCAAGACAGGAACTTTTGTAAAAGGTGGAGAAATTGACAAGGCACCTTTGTTTCTAATACCAGATGGTATAAAGGATTTGAGCTTGTAGTTGAGTTAAAAAGCAAGTTTTGATAAGGGCTTGTAGCAATGTTAGTAGAGAGAAAGGCGCATGTGGACTTTTAACAAAAATGAAATCCAAGGTTTTGGGACTTCTAGACAATTAGTTGTGCAATGAGGTTTGAGAGCACCATATGGTAAGTGTCAAGCATCTTAATTCACCATCTTTTTTCAAATTATTCTGCTAGAGTAGTATAGATTGAGGTCATATGATTGGTACTATTGTGAAATCCATGGAGGTATGCATCTAAATCCATTTTTAAAGGATAAAACACAATGTCACTTACATAGTGACTTTGGTTATGGTGGTCATTTCTTATAAAACTTGAAAGCAAATTGTTCGTTGATTTTGGGTCTAATACATGGGTTTGGAAATTTCTGCATCAAGAAGAATGCTGGAAACGGGAAAGCTCAAATGTTGGGGTTTACTTCTTGCTTAGGAAAGGATGGCTGCAGACATTCTATGTCATTTGTTAGGTGGGGAAAGATGGGAAATTTACACCCAACTTTCAAATTTTTGCTCTCATAACACACCTCATAGCCAAGAATGCAGTTCCTCTTAAAAGCCATGTCCAAGGACTATGCATTATCTCAAAATTCATCTCAGACTCGCACATGGCACGTACATTCTTAAGCTATTTATGGCTTCTTTAACATAGGTAGCATGTCTTGTGGGGCTTGAACAAGAACACTTTCTTTTACATTTTTATAGGATGCATGTTTGTGAACCCCTTGAGTTTTGGGTTGTGCCAAGGGTGCACACACAATTTCTTTATTTTTCTAATGATGTAATGCTATAGCTTACATCTAGTTCTATAAGTTTAGATCCGAAGACAAAAACCTAATTTATTAGTGGGGAACAAACGTGTCAGGAAAACTCACAATTGCGATGCAGACTCCTACAATGTGTGACAAAAAGTTTTCGCTTAGAGATGACAAAACTCAAGATACAATCAATAGAATACTGTGCAACAATTTTTGAGAGATGCATGATTGAATCCTATAGATGCGTAGCTGATTGCAACAAATACGTGATAGAATTTAACAGTTGCATAGCTGACTATGTGTGACTCTGTGTAGCCCTAAGTTTTCTAGAACAAATGTGTAATATATTGATTAAACTATGTTACTTTGATCTCATTTTGCAAATTTGGTATTGAGGGCAATTTTTCATTTTGCGTAAATAATTGATGTTTTGGATTTTGAAAGAAGACACTCAGAAGATAGTAAATACACAATGGTATTTTGACTCTGACATTAGAGTGATAAGGCTAAATCCAAAAAGGTTAATGGTGTGACTAGCATATCACAAATTCTAGACATTCATAAGCAATTACAATCTATTATTTAAGGGACACAGTTAAGCTCCCTACAAAATGTACCATTGACCAAATTTTCAAAATCTGAAAACACAACGGATTTTCTCGAAATTTTCAGCATGTGTTCTTCATGATCTACATATTTTGTGGTCGAAAACCATAAAAAAATTGCAAAAAATTCAGTGTGTTTTCACGAATTTGAGAAAAAAAATGTTTGATCACTAACTAATACCACAAGATCAATGTGAGACGCCTCTATTTTGAGAGCATATAGCTAGAGGTCAAGTGGTATAAGGTTCTCACGTTAGCTCTCTCCAAGAGGCTAGACAAACCAAACCCTTTCAAACACCCATAAGTAGTTACAACCTATTATTCAAGTAGGTGTGTTTAGTTAGTGTAGGCCCATAGGCAAGCACTAGTACCCCAAGATTGGTGTGAGACTATTAGGAAAATGTGTATCAACCTTGCATTTACATATAGTTACTATTTTTAAGAAGTTTTTATTTGAGCACAAATTTTCTCTATGTTTTCCTCGAAGGTTCGAATGGGCTAGATAAGCATGTTGGTAAATTTGTGTTGCCAAATCATCTTCAGTTTTGAAGATATTGAAGTTTTTTGTTTTTGGAAATTGTCAAAACAAAATTACAAATTCAATTCTGAAGTATTTAGAGGCACTGAAACAATTTGACAATATTGATAACTATTGTAGTAGTAGGTTACTAGGTGATAGAGAATGTCGCAAAATTTATGGTATTTCGAACGGTTCATGAATTGGACACTCGATTCAAAAGTTATGGCCTCTGGAAGTTGGGTCTCTTGAAATAGGAAACGTAAAAATGTGTTGAACACATAAATGAGCTGTAAAATGGAGTTACACACGTTGGTGTGTCTTGACACATCATAGGGCATCTTTGATTGGAGATAAAATAGGCACTTCTTTATAACTACTTTTTTTCCTATAGTTTTGTAATCTTGTTGGATGGTTTCATGTATCGTATCTCCTATATATTAGGTGTGTGAGATGGAGGGTGTAAGAGTCTTATAGCTATCCAGTTACCTTTGGATCTATGCTTGGTGTTACTCCTGCAAAATGTTTACTCTGCAAGTATATTGGAATTTGTTATTGATTTTTGAATATTATATTGGGCAGTTTTGGAGTCAGGTTTTTCTCCTGAAACAGTTTTCCCCACATAAATCATTGTGTGTGGTATGCATGTTATTTTGTTATTTACGTTAAGTTTGTGTACCTGTTGTAAAGATCTAAGAAAATTTTTACATTATCCTCTGCTCAAGGTTAGTACCTTTAAAAAGTTCCCCAATAACTTAATAAACATCCATTAAGAGATTGATAGCCCACACTTTCTATAACTAATGAAACTAGAAAGTATCATGATCAAAACCAAACAGGTGAGTGATTCTCAAAGTGGAATTAATGGAGTCTCGGTGAATTTCAACAAACAACCTTTCCCAGAGAATTTCCTATTTTCATCTATACAGAGATCTAAAAGGCTACTAAGTCACTCTTACTCCCTATATTCTCCATCTAATGTACTATCCTTGAAAAGAGGTAGAAACAATATATTAATCAATAAAAATGTGAAAAACATAACTTGAGCACAAAAATATAAATATTTCTAATACGAAGTGAAATCATATGCTTCAATATGCAAATTTTTTATGTTTGTTGATGACAAACTAATCATCAACGTGAAAAAAAAGGTTTTATAATAATTATCCTAGAAATAAGCAACATGTTGCACCCACCATCTCCATGATCTTCACTCTATGTTGTCTTTAATTACTTTAGTTTCACTAAAATTGGTTGTTAAAGGTCCAAAGCTCAAAAAATTTGAAGGTGAAGAAAGATTCTTGGAAGGGATAATTTTATTTTAATTATCCACCCACGTCAAGGAAAACCAACCCTTTGCATATGTTGGTGCTCAATTGACCCCAAGTATTTTTATTATTATTGCATAGATGGTAATTCCTCAAATATGATGTTTTTGACATTTTTTCTTATTTTTATGAAAGTGATTCAATTGTATCAAGTTTTATTATTTTTACAAGTGATGATAGTGTGGAGAAAGGAAAGTTCACCAACCTCAAAGACTAGTTAAAATCTCAAGGGATGAACTACCCATTGCGCCACCTCACTTCAGTTAGTGCTTTGGTGAGCTAGGAGATCAAGACAACTAAATGATGGAGGATTTAATCTAACTGCGACATAAAATGCAAGAAACTTAGAATAACTACTAACTATTAACAAATAATGAAATCCCAATTACAAAAAGCAAAAGAGAAAACTATAAAGACAAAATACTAAACTTTGTGAGTTCACTACCTCAGACAACAATGTGGGTTGAGGATGATAGCATTGATGCAGGACATATGTGTGGCGCAAGTTTATCCATAGAGGGCAGGACACATAGATTGAGGTGCAAATTCAAAAACTAACTAAAATATTGAAAATAAAAATAAGATAATGATAAGAAATACGATAAAACAGTAAATCAATGTAAGCAAAGACAAAATGAAATGACAAAGGTGGTAGAAAACTTACAACCCAAAGAGAGGTTGACAAATCCACACAGCTGCTCCACTGTCTTCTCACTCCAACAAACCTGTAAACACAAAGACAAATGAAAGTGTTGGGTGACTATTTGGAAACCTGCCTCAGTCATATTCTTGTTTTGGTGTTTCTACTTCCACAACAACTGAATCGACAAGAAAACAATGATAGATAACCACAAAGATAAATAGATAAACAATAGTATTGCAATATTTTGATAAGGAACTATGATACGCTAAGAAAGATACAAAGAAAGGTTATGTGAGTGACTCCCTTTAACCACTTCGAAGCTAGAGCTTACCGAATTAAAGGAAAGGATGACCAAGAAATCACGAGCAAGTTATCCCAATATAATAAGAAACTCAAAACATGATGAGATAACTTTGGAAATGGAGTATGAAGCGAGTGAAGTGAAGGGAGATCAAGAAAATTTCTCTAGAAGACCAAATGAGGCTCAAAAACTAGATTATAATGGAAAAGGTTTGAATCTTGGTGTTGGCAGGTAGTGGTATGAAGCATTACGCTACAGGGGTGGAAATTGTAACACTTCAATGAATCACTGCACATCTATAGGTTCAGAGGATGAGTGCATGCCACGTAGACATCTCTGTAGCGAGCACACCTCCTGAGCTGACTAGGCCATGTAGCCAAGAATCTAAGCAAGTGGCCACAAGGTTAAGTAGAGGGTGATGCAAAGGATGACGTGAAATTTTGTATTTGGCTAAGGTAGGAACATAAAGCAATAGTAAATTACACCAAGGTGCAAATTTATGACATTACATTTTGCCCCCACTTTAGTGAGCATATCATAATAAGATATGCAAGATAAAGTAAAGAAACCTTGCCTAACTTGCCTGCGGGATTTTTGTCCATATAGGGTTGTCTCCAGTGACGAAGCACTGAATTGATGTTGAGACACATCCAACATACAATTTGCATATGAGCATGCTAGTTGATGAAGACAACCTGTAGATAAAGACCATTGATGGTATGTCGGTATGGGTAGCAAGTTGAGTTATGATAGATAGTCATACGATAGGACAATTTTGATAGTGTGCCAATGCAAGTAGCAAAAGCTAAATAGTCACATGACATGGAAGCTTTAGACAATCTTTCGATGTGAGTAGAAAAATCTAGATAGTCATATGATAGGGAGACTTAAGACATGCGTTGACATGAGTAGAAAAAACTAGATAGTCATGTGATAGGGTGACTTAGATCATGCTGGTATGAGTAGAAAACACTGGGTAGTCATACAATAGGGCAAGATTTGATAAGATAGTGGATCGATCCCCACAAAGGAAAATGAGACGGTGGATTGGCCCCCACAAAGGCAGACGCATATATGAAGTGTACGCTTACTTTGAGCCCTCAGCAAAAAAATGACTGAAGACGAAGCGTGTCGAGCCTCATGAGAGGGCTAGATGGAGGGAGAGGGGATAAGTGTTATAGACTTGAAAGTTAATTCATTGACCTTATAGTTCTGATACTTTAAAATAAAGCATCATGATGGGGGCACAAAGGACATACTAGAGTGGGCCAAAAATGGTCCAAAAGAAAGCCCCCAGGGGACACCAAAGGACAATATCCAGTATCCTGGATAGTGTGAATGATATCCTCATGGGGAATCTTTAGACACTTAAGTACAACGGGAGGGATGGCTCCCATGGATACCAACCAAGGGATACCTAGCTTGGCCTTGAAAAGGTTCAATTCCAGAATAAAGACAAAAATTGAAAAGACTACCTTGGTCCTACCTAGATTGTCAAGGTGGTAGACCCCAAAGGGGGAAGCGACAATCTGTCATGCGTTCAAATGGTAGCAGAAGACTCATCATACCTTGCATGATTAAAATATTTGACAAAGAGCACCTCCTCAGTTATAAGATCAACTCGGCACGTAGGATCAACCATAATGCCCCTAACAAAGGCACCATTGATCAATGTTGAGATATAGAGGGGATGGCTCTACACAATATGGCTCATCCAGAGGGGTGAAAGAGATGTTAATTTTGGACACTCTCCGGGCAGGTGGCGACATAGGATTAATCATCACAATCTCGATGAAGAGACTAAAACTCAAAAGGAGAAAGGTTTAATGTAGAGGTTCCTAGTTCATGCCAGGTTCACCAAAATGTGCAGAAGGGAAAGTTCACCGACCTTGAGACTGATTAAAATATCAAAGGATCAAAATGTGGAGAAGAGAAAGTTCACCAACCTTTAGACCGATTAAAATCTCAAAGGATGAACTACCCCTTCTGCCACCTAACTTCAACTAGCGCTCTAGTGAGCTAGAGGATCAAGCAACTAAATGATGAAGGATTTAAACTAAGACAAGAAATGCAAGAAACTTAGAATAAGTACTAACTTCTAAAAGATAATGACATTTTGACTACTAAAAAAAAGAGAAAACTACAAAGACAAATCACCAAACTCCGCAAGCTCACAGCCTCATGCACTAGTCGGGTCAAGGACGATAGTTTAGATGTAGGACGTCGGTGTGGTGTGCATTCATCCAGAGAAGACAAAGCACAAAGATTGAGGTGCAAATCCAAAAAATTGACTTAAATACTAAAAATAAAGTACGGTAATGATAGGAAATACTGTAAACAGCAAAACTACGTAAACAAAGATAGTAAAATAAAAAAGCTAGTAGAAAACTTACAACGCAAAGGAGGTTGGTGAAGCCAAGTAGACGCTTCATATCTGCAATATTACAATCATTTTAATTTTAAAAATCAACTTAAAATATTTATGCAACAAAAAATTTATGAAAAAATATCCATACACTAGATATTGGTATGACAAACTTATATTTTAAGAATTAGAATTGTATTATTTCTATAAAAAACATTATGCACGATGACATAAATGTCACTTCTACACAATATTGGTTGTTGTAAAAAAATAAGTTATTAAATTTGCATAAAATATATAAAATTCATTTTTTATTTTTCTGAAAATATATACATTTGTAATCTACTAAAAAAATTATCATAAATTAGTAGTTTGTTTCATCTTTAAATTATTAATGGTTTAGTTGTCATAAGTGTTAGAAAATGAAGATCTCATGAAAATGTTGATTTCAATGTCAAGTTTGGCCAAAACGTGTAACCCATTATTGTGGGATCACATGCCTACAAGTAATAGAATCATCCCCAAAAATTGCTAAAATCACAATATAAAAATGTTGTATTTGACTTCAAGCCTCCAAGTAATAATTGTGGTAGATGACATCTCTTTTCTCCTTCAAATTTGTCCAAAAAATTTAGAGATGTTTTTTAGGTGTTACTAAATTGAATTTGGGAATTGCAAACGTTGAGAATACAATAATGTCCTAGTTTTGGTCATTTTGGTGCATCTACAAGTGGACATGCAACTGACCTATTTGCAAGAGTTTTCATTTGAATCAAGACAACTATACCAGTTTAAAAGTACAACTCTAAACATATTTGGTTTAGATGGAAATGGAATTACCACAAAACAAATTTATGATGTAAGGATCACATCACCAGGGTATGACCCTTGAAATTTTCAAAGTGGACTAGAAAATAACAAAAAAGTTTAAGGATTAGGTTCAAATGGACGACAAGCCCCTACAACATTTAGATATAGCTTTGTACAAGATTGGATACGAAAAATTCCAAGTGAATTGGACTTGTTAAACTAAAGACGTAATACTACAAAATGAATACTTAGTTTTTTTTTCATCATGTTTCTTCCTTTTTCGAAGAGCAAGTTAGTTTTCAAAACCCACCAAATTTCATTAGTCAACACTAGTTTCCAAACCATCAATATATACTAAAACAATAACACACGCCAAATATCTTTAAACCTTGTGTGATAATATTTTTCCTTTTCTTGAAGAACAAATGTGTTATAAACAGGGTGTTTGGCTCTGAAAAGGTTGCGGAAACCTTGTTGACAATCAATAGGCTATTGAAACCCAACCACATTATCGACGCCCCAAAGACAAAAAACAATTTGCATTTGAGAAGATAAGGTTAGAAAGCTAGTGTTGGGCTCCGACAATGTTGTGACAACCTTGTTGACTCCTAACAGAGGTTTTAGAACCACTACAAAAATTTCATAAAACAACGCAATCAATTATGATTTTCCAATCATGGACAATTGACATGAAATATAAAGGCTAAAGACAACACAATACATTAGGAGACATTTAAACAAAAAGGCTCGCCTAAATACTATCTCCAACATGTTATCACCAATGAACCATAGAAAGAAAAATGCAAGCTTATAAAACAAAACATAAAAATGAGACAACAAAATGGGATGCCAACAAGACTCATTTTCATTATTAAATTTTTAAAAACTACAATATTATAAAAGAACATAATAACATCATACATTTTGGAAAGTTGTCACTAAAGAATGTGTACCAAAATGGAAAGCCAATATGACTTTATTTGATTCCAAAAAGATAAACAAAATTACTTTTTCATCAATGTTTTGATGGGCACAAAAGAGCTCCACTAATAATTCAATTTAAGCTTAAAGAAATTATATTTTTTATTAAGGTTAAAAAAAGTTTTAAAGGGACCCGAAACCCTTTACAACCAGATTTTGAATGGATCTGAAACCCACAACCAAAATGTTGTCAAAAGATAGGAAAATGAAATCACCACATAACCATGGGAATTAAAGGCTCCCAATACCAAAAACATAGTTTTTACAAGAAAGCTCCCACAACCTAAAACAAAAGTTGCAAGAAAGCAGCCAACAAACAACCTAAAACCATCAAGAAAGACTAGAAAAAAACTCTAGCCTAAGCTCCCCAAACCTAGAACCATCAAGATTTACATTTAATACTATTCGTGTGGGAGTGAAGAGTCATGTCAAAAGAGGGCTTTGACTTCTTAGCTTTCTTACCCTTAACAACAATCCAACCCTCTTCCTCTTTCGCTGCCTCACCATGCCAAAACAACGAACCCATCGTTGGTCCACCATCTTCCTAAGAGAGAATGCTAACAGAGATAGCCTCCACCATCTCAGGGGCATCCTCATTTTTCCTCCCTACAGGCATTGCAATATTACAGATGCCACGAGCACTATCATAGGAATCTGCAACCTGAGGCACGATCCCCCTCTCTTTTGGGAATTCAACATGAAGATATTGCATCCGTACTCTATCCTCAACAGCCCCTTCATTTGTAACTAGAACATCCAAAGAGGATGCCTCGTTACACTGAGAATTCATTGCAACCACCTAAGAGAAACTCCCTTTTTTATCAGATTTCTTCTCAATCGTATAATGTTTCTCTGAAGCACCTTTCCACCACGAAGTTGTCATAGTCTTTTTCTCTATTCCACATTGTGCAGCTACATGACCAGTTTTAAAACATCTTCTACACTTGACAGGAATCCCTTCATAGTCCAAAGTATGAACCTAGCAACCCTTTGAAGATAAATTAATATTATCATTTTATATTTACTAATAAATTATAATTATTTGATTAGATTAACAATTATTATTATTTTATTATTAGAAAAAATGCTAAAAATGTCTTGTGGCTCATATAATTCTTTATCGTGAAACTAATGTATCATAAAATAAATCAAATAAAAATCTATATAAAAAATAACTTACAATAAATAACAATTATTTTTTATTAAGTGAAAAATAAGTTTTGAAGGAACCCGAAACCCTTTACAAAATAGTCACATAAGATAATCCATGAAAGCCCTCAACAAGAAACTGATCAAGACCAAGACGAGGATTTTACCAACAGGCTCCCACGACCTAAAACAAACGTTGCACAAAAAACTAGAAAGCAACCAAGAACTAAACAAAGGGCCAAAGAAAACTACAGCCCCAACACCCACAAAAAGAAACCATTAATATTTACCTTTATCCCTTCCCTTTTGAGAATGAAGGGTCATATCAAAGGAAGGCGTAGACGTCTTAGATTTTTTCCCTTTCACCATAGTCCAGCCCTCTTCCACCTTAGTAGCCTCATCTTGCCAAGCCAACGAATCCAACGTTGGAGTCCAAACACCCAGAGACGAGAGACCAATAGCACTCACAAAACCAGATAAAGGGCCAACAACATCCTGAGTGACAGGGCCAACAACATCCTGAGAGACAACACACTCGTACCTTGTAGTAACCATTGTTGATAAAAAAAAATAAGAGAATAGAAATGCCTTCCTCCCGCGCTAGGGTTTCATCCCTGACTGCTTATGTTCCATTGATCTAGACGCTTAGACGGAGGAGGAGATAGAACACAATGCTTCTACCCTCTCCTCTCATGTTGTTATATGCAGGTTTTAGGGCTTTTGGCCAAGCCTCTGTCAACTTCATGACTAGATTTCTCATCATTGGGAACCCCTTCTCTCTGGTACAGTGCATATTTTCCCTATGTCTAGGGGTTTTTTATTGCAAAATTTGACATTGTTGATGACAGAAATATGATTTTGTGTCATCATTTCTTTAGTTGGCAGGACAAGTATTTGCTTATGATTAAGCCATGGCACTTAGATTTCAACCCGTCTTCTGAAAAGTTTAATAATATTCATGTTTGGGTCTGTCTTCCCTATCTCCACCTTCATCTTTGGGTGGATTCTCTTCTTGAGAAAGTGGGTGAAGATCTGGGAGATTTTCTTATAGTTGATAATGATTCTTCTGACATTTATCACTCCACCTTTGCTTGTATCTTGGTTGACATGGACGTTTCTAAGGGTTTGCCTCCAGAAATCCTTATCAAGTCTTCGAAGGGTAGTTGGATTCAAACTTTGGACTATGAAGGGATCCCCTTCAGGTGTAGAAGATGTTTTAAAATTGGACATTCGGCTTCTCATTGTGATCTAGAGAAAAATAATTTGCCTGCTTCATGGTGGGAAGGCGCTTATGTTCGGCATTATACAGTATACAAGAAATTTGTTTCTCAAAGAATCTTCTCACAGGTGGTTACTACAGATCATGTGGCTCCTTCTCAGTCTGTTTCGATCTCTAATGAGGGGATTGTTGGGGACAAACTTCCAGTTTCTCCTGTGGTCTCCCCAGATGTTCATGGGAATCTGATTCGGGCAGCTTTTGTTTGTGACAATGTTGTTGTTGGGGGTTGTGTTGTCTCTCCATATGCTATTGTCACTCGGGTTGTTGCTAGAGGGTGTGTTGTCTCTCAGGATGGTGTTGGCCCTATCACTCTGGTTGTTGTTGGCCCTTTATCTGGTTTTGTGAGCCATGTTGTTGGTCTCTCCTCTCTGGGTGTTGGGACTCTAGCGCTGGATTTGTTGGCTTGGCAGGATGAGGTTGCTAAGGTGGAAGAGGGTTGGACTACGATGAAAGGGAAAAAACCAAGACGTCTATGCCTTCCTTTGATATGACCCTTCATTCTCAAAAGGGCAGGGATAAAGGTAAATCTTAATGGTTTCTTTTTGTGGGTGTTGGGGCTGGAGTTTTCTTTGGCCCTTACTTTCGTTCTTGGTTGCATTCTGGTTTTTTGTGTAGCGTTTGTTTCAGGTTGTGGGAGGCTATTGGTAAAACCCTCGTCTTGGTCTTGATTTGTTCCTTGTTGAGGGCTTTCATAGATTATCTTATGTGGCTATTTTGTAAAGGGTTTCAGGTCCCTTCAAAACCTATTTTTCACTTAATCAAAAACAATTATTATATTTATTGTAAGTTATTTTTTATATAGATTTTTATTTGATTTATTTTCTAATAAATTAGTTTCACGATAAAGAATTGTGAGCCACAAAACATTTTTAGCATCTTTTTTCTATTTTTTAGAAGTTGTCTAGATTAGCTCTAAGAAACTATCTATGAAAATTTATATTTATAGAGATATTCATTACTAAAAATTTACAAGTGGCTATTGTGTTTTTTATTAAGGTAAAACAAAAAAACTCTAGCAACAACAAAAACAAAACAAGAACCTAGAAAGACTTTTGGAGGTTCTTGAACCACCTTATCCTCAAGAAAATTTAGATTTTGATTAAAATTTTAATCTCACAAAATTTTTAGCCAATTCTGTTGACTTCTTTAAATTTCTTGTGTTTGAGTTCACTAGCACTTCTCAAAAACACCCTAGCTATTCATGCCTGCACTCGCCAAATCCACAAATGCATTGTCGAACAATTTGGAGGACTGAAGCTTTTTTCATTTCTCCACCAGGTACTTGACACTCTCAACAGTAATGTGTATTTCCTTGGAGCTCAAATTGATTTGAAGCTCAAAGTTGCTATTGTGTTTACTTTGTTTAGTGGTTGATCTTTTTCTATCCAGATTTTTTATGTTTTTGATAATTAGAAGCAACAAAACAAGGGTGTTGTCCCTTACAAATCCACAACCCGAAGGCGTAAAAACAAAAGATATTTACAACAAGGTCAAAAGACCATTGTCAACAGACTAGCAACACATCTAGTAACCCACATCAAGTATGGGTACACAACGCACCTGCAACAATGGGAGGAGGGTGAGAGACTGCAATGATTCTTCCTTTGCCAGCGAACAACTGTCTAAGTGATACTTTTAGCAAGATCCCCAACACAAGATGGTCGGACTCTTGGAGAGAGAGAGAGAGAGAGAGAGAGAATCAACATCATCAACGGGACTAGAGTGTTGACAATGTTGAACCTCGACAACCACAGGCTGGAGCATATCAGGTGCAGTAGCAATCAAAGAAGATTTAACGCCGCTATAGGGGGCTAAATCAACAAGAGGTGGAGACAGATCCACTGAGATGGAGGAGGTTGAAACTGATGGAGCATCACCTAGCGGAAAGACGAAGAGTTGGAGGCCAAGACAGTCAAATGATAATCATTTGCATCCTCCCACTATGTGGCAGCACATTTACGACACGAAAGAAAACAATTTTTGGCCAGATGACCAATAGAGAAGCACTGCATACATCTGAAGGGGAAGTCCTCAAAATCCAACGATTGGGTCCATGGCCTGTCCCTAACCATGAGAACCTCATCCCCTAGAAGGGATGTGGATATGCCAAGGACAACCAAAATGCGAGCAAAAGTAGATCAACTCACCTCAGTCGTAGCCTCATCCACCTTTTAAAAATGGCCAATAGAGTTGCCTATGACCTCAAAGCAAGAACTCTCCCAAAAATGAAGGGGGAGATTTGGGAGATGAGCTCGTACTAGATGCACGCTAAGTGGTTCAATAAGAGGGTTAAAGAAGATTGTCTAGGGTTTGGTCGAGAGAGAGTGATTCCCCCACATCCACAATTTGCACAATATCAAATCATGTTCATACTCAAAAGTAAAAACAACAATAAAAAAAACATTTTGCACAACGAAAGAGCTCGATGTTACCAGAGACTAACGATCTCTAAGATTTTTTATGTTATATCCCCTCGACATTGTTTTAAAACAACATATAAGGGGAAGAGAGTTTTTATCCTATGATATTACGTACCACCATAAATTCTTCATAATTTCATTCATCTTTTGCACTACCCTTTTCTAGGGGTTTTAGTATAGAAAAATTGTAGATCAGTAAAAAATTATAGGATTCATTCTATAATAATCGACTTACCAATCAAATTCAGCAATTTCCTATCTAAGTTCAGGTTGCAAACTTTTCAATATTTCCTCGTAAAAAATCACACTGAATCAACAAACAAAAGTGCTTGAAGATACTACTCTCTAGGTAAGTATCCAATCTCAAACCAATTTTTGTGTTCCTTGTTTGGGATCAAAAGTTTGATATTAAAGAGTTGTTTTTAATCTTTATCCAATGATGTATTATCTTAAAGCATTTGTGTAGTTGTATTGTGTTTCCTTTAAGACTTGGCATCCTTGACCATTACCTGGAAGAATGTTATCATCACAAAATTAGGAGGGGTGAACGAACAAAAAAGATAAAGAAATTTAAATACCTTTCAATTTATTACTCTAGATATTGTATCAAATAGCCTTTCCCAAAAAATCATTTAAGATCACAAAAAAGTACCAAGGAAATTGGATCCCTTTTCAAAAATTCTTTTGTTAGACTGTCATTAACAAGGTAAAAAAATTGAGCCCCAATTGCAACTCAACACACAACATACAAAACCAAAAACAACTTTCCTCAAAATTTCTTTCAAGAAAGCCCAACCAACCCTAGCATGTGCTTTGTTAATATCAAATTTCATAATTATTTTTTCCAATTTTTGGTCTTTAGTGTTCATTATCTGATTATCCCATCGAGAATTTCCTTTATTTGAGAGAAACAAACTCTCTCTTGACCAATCAACTCAATCATTTGCTTTGTTAACATCAAATTTTACAATTAACTTTTTCAATTTTTTGGTCTTAAATATTTATTTCCTAATTATCTGTCAAGAATTTCCTTTCTTTGAATGAACCAAACTCTCTCATAAAATTTTAAAGGAAAGAGAGTTTGAATCTTTCAATAGTCTCAACCCCCTTTTCTGTGTAGATATGTTGGAACCTTTTTCACCATTCGCAAACTTCAAACAACCAAACTTTATTTTAACAAAGCATGGCATTTGAGTTGTTAACACCCATCTACAAAACAATGTAAGCTTATTGACGCTGGAATTATAAAAATGGCCCTTCGAAAATTTAAGTTACTGATTCTCTATGAAAATAAACCATATAAATTTTATATCTTTTACAATTAAAATATGATTTAATCTAAATAAATCACATTATATTTTTATAGAACTTATTTTATTATGGGTATTTATTTTATGATTTAGTTTCAATTTTTAAAATAAGAAATAAAGATATAATTGTAAGTCCAACCATAAGCTAGTGATCATTACCCTGATTTCCTTTCTTCCCTTCATCAATTCTCAATCAACCCAACCTAATAGAGTCTGCAGAGTTCTCCTATTAGACATTCAGTTATTAAACTTTGTTCCAACAGAAAGGGCAATGATAAAATAGAATTATTTGATCTCAATGTACTTACTGTTATTGTGACAAATCGCCCTTACTGATCCTGCGCTTCCATATTCCAGTGTATTTGGATTATTAATTTGTATGATAATTTCCCTTGCCAAGGGAACATGAGAACTGCTTAACAATCCCCAACACTAGTTATATGGACTTGCTAGTGTAATAGCTTTCGAGCATCTAGGTGCAAAGCTCTTGCAGCCCCATATCTCAAGGATTAATTAATTAGATCACCAGATTCAATAAAAATTAGACTTGAAACTACAAAAATCTTTCATAATATAGACTAAAAATACCTTAAACATGGTGCATAATCTTTCGATGCAGTGATAAGAAAACAAAAATTATCTATGCCTGTAATCCTCAATACATTATTTGCTCATAAATTTGTAAAACTATTTTATTTCAAAGGTATTTTCTTTTACAAGTCCAAGTAAAAACCATAAACCTTTTTACCAAGGTTATTCTTGAGCAGAAATCGTGTAGCCTGTATTTTTTTTTCAATAGAGAAACTCTTTGGACATCTTAGTGCCATATTTAATTTTAGAAGAAGATTCTTAATGGCAATCAAGGTAGGTAACAGCAAAATCACATGTTCAGTAACACTGACCGTGAGTTGTCCAAATTAAGAATCGATGAAGAAATGAAAATCATCTATTTAAACTCCACCCCAGTTCCTTTTATTATACATTCATGTCCACCCACTTTCATCGGCTATACACAAGTAAGCATAGCAATTATAATTTTACAAGACTTGCCAACGGAACATCTCAACGTGTGTTTGTATACATGAGCATTAACAAAAAGTCCATCTGTGGTCTTCAACAACGAACTGAGAGACCTGACTCACCTCTCAATAATTTTGGTTTCAGAGAAACATTTGACTAGTAAATTGAACTTGCTGAGAAAATTCCATATCCCTTGCTTGTGGGTATGTTTAAAGTGAACTACACAGAATTATGTATTACAAGAATATTTACAACTTGCTAAAGCATGCCATCAGTGTTTGTTGTTTACATGCATCTCAGCAAATAGTGAAGCATCATTTGAAAAATTACACCTGTAATTTACACAAAATGACACATCGGCTATTTCTTTTGAATTTCATTCTGTTAAAAATACAATATTGGAAGATGCAGATTCCTCGCTGCATTTCCACTAGGCAGAAGCCTAGCAATGCGTATTAATTACAGAGGGAGATAATCTGTTCATTTGTACAACTTCATCCATGATATAGATACAATTCCCTGTCAAAACTTCCTTAACCTCAAAAGCATCTCTACTCGCAGAGATGGATTGCTTTATTTTTTCATCCCATTCAGTGACATCCTCTCCCTAAAAATCCTGATAATTGTACAAACATGAATATGCCGACCATTAACATAAAAATTTGAGTCGACAAAGCAAATTACAATTGAGACAAAGTGATTGAGGAGACACATAAATGGGGACTCATTCAATCATAATACAACCAGAATCTAGATAAAGATTATGAATTTTGTGGCCCAGCATTTTGAAGATCAAGAAGAGGAACATATGCATATCCCTTTGGTAACCGTTTATTTTGCATAGAGGCCTCCGTTGGTGTCATTACCATTTCTCTTTTAAGTGTTTCAGCAATCTGCTAAATCATAGTACATAAACATCAGCACAAGCCAAATAAGAAGACAACCAAATAGAAATAATATAAACGAATAACAATTACTCACCTTTCTAGACTTCTTTGTACTTCTCTGTGCATCTTCTCTATCGTCAGAAGCACCAAATTGAGATGAATATGTGAATAGTTTCCTCGAACGTCCAGATTCTCCTACTAATGCAAAGGAATCTCCAGAATTTCTCTGGCGAAAAATATCATCTGAGGTAATCATTTGATGATTTGATTCTGAGCGGCCTGGAGCAACTTCTCTGACATGACCTGACCCAGTACCTACAGCATATCCATCAAATCGACGCTTTTCTAGACTACTATCTTTCCAAGATTTACTATCATCAGTAAGTCCACGAAAAGATGTAATGGAACCCTGAGCAAAGTCAGAATGAGAGCTGAAATCTGGCGGCAGAAAAGAACTATGGAAAACTGCAGAAAAGGCAACGCAATCCCTTTTGGAAGCAAGTATATTATGTGAGCAGTGAAGCACTTCGCGCTGCAAAAAATATTTTGTACAGGCATAATCATATTAGTAGAGATCAACACCAAGTCTAAATTTATAGTTATAATTATGGTTTTCATAACTTAATAATATAGCAATTGAGAAAAATCTTCTCGCTTCTATATTTTGAAGAAAAACTGCTGAATTATAGAATGTATAGCATAAGAATATTTTCAACAAGCATAGTATAACGGTTACCAATTCACTATAGAAATTATGAGCATCAGGTCATTTATTAGAATTAACAAAATGCACACCTATGCTTTAACTTTCAGGAAAAAGCAGAATGTTATTGAAATGTAGACCCTAAAATTACCACACTAGATCAAAAAAATTCCCTTCCAATTTGCATGGCAATATGCATTCAGGTATCAATAATGCTACCAAGAAAAGATCACGTATTCAGACTCGAGACCATAATCCTGATTTTACTAATGATTTTGGAATCAGAAGCAAGCACAATCATACACATGAAGTTGGTACAATAGACTTAGAGTTCTTGAATGGATAAGCTAATCCCTTACATAAAAACCACTCTTAAACAGAAATCTCTACATCCTAGATAACTTATGTGGCACATTCATGAGCCAACACATAGCTCGTAGAACCAATCCCATCAGATCATTTTTTTTATCTGCCCCTGTTTCCCTTTGTCAACACTTATGGCCCTAAAACAGTTCAGATGGAACTGAAGAAGATTATCGAGGCCTTTCTTTGCAAAAGAGGTAAACCAGAGAAGGAAATATTTGCACTGATTGAGTGGGACTTCAAGTGCAGAAAATATAAAACTGAAGGACTTCAATGTAGAATCCCTCCAAAATTAGCCAATCCCTTGCAGCGAAACTGGCTCTGTGACTTGATGATAAACAGATATGCCTTTCATACGAAATACTATGGGGAAATATTTTAATGGACTGATTCCAAATTACAATCTCCTAAGAAGACCCTGACCCACTGATAATCAAAAAATATACAAGGTCATTAAAGACAGAATTTTATGGGAGGTGACAAACGAAAAAATAGTCTAGATGTAGAATCAGTCTGTAGAACACATTTTGTATTATAGATCCCACTACTATAAAATGATAAGGTACATTTTTACGCTGCCACCAAGAGATGTCACAGTGGTGTATGAGATAGCCCTTGTAGAAGCCGAAGGAAGATTACTTATTCCATTTACCTTAATATTGTTCATATTCTTACCTCGTTAAGTTTCTAGGGTTTGACCATGGTTGTGATAAATCAAGTGTTACCAATCCATCTATTATATCACATATCTAAGAAGTTGTTCAATAACTTACTACAATATGACCGGTGATAGTATCATTGGTTCTTCTTTTATATAAGGTGGCAAACAGAAAAAAAAAAACTACTTGAAGAATCAGTCTGCAGGGAAACAGATTTTGTATTACAGCTCATAAAGATATTTTACATTTTTAGGTCACCACCAAGAGACAACACATTGGCATATGAGATGCCCCTTCTAGAAGCCCACAGAATTGAAGAAAAAACAACTATTTACCTTATATATTGTTAAGTATCCGCCGTTTGAACAAATACGTTATAAATCAAAAGTTGCCAATTCATCTTTTACAGCACGTATCTATGAAGTTGTTAGATAATTTACAACAATATGACCATTGCATTAGAATCATCAATTCTTCTTTTATACAATATAAAGTTAAAACTGAATCTAAGAGCAGACAGTGACCATTAAGCGTTGTAATAAAAAATGAACAAGAAACAAAAACTATGTATCGCTGTGCAAAAAATCTATAAATTGATGCTAATCATCAAAGAGTAGCAAAATATTCTTAAAAATACCTGCCCATCTAACCAAATGATTTGACTTGAATAACTTTCAGGAAACATCATTATGTAAGCCTGAAATCATAAACATTGTAGACATCTATGCTGCCGACTGGAAGCCTAACTCAACAGGATTGGAATGACTCCATTGAGATACTTTGTGCATCCCATGATACAAAATGCTGGATATGGGCCCTCGAGTATTTGGATTTGAATTAAAATCAAGTGGAATGACAAACATTGGCATTTCTATAGGTCTTTTTGTCAATGTTCACTAGTAAAGGTGTGATGCTGTTTCAGCAACCACCCAGTTTCAAACCCCAGCTGGGCTGTTACAATTGCTGGTTTGGACTGCTTATTTGTTACTTGTGGTCCTAACAACTGGACCAGTTGTTGCCTAGTTTGGGCCAAGGGTCAGCTTGAAACCATCGATTACAGAAGAAAAAACACATTGACATGTCTATACAATTTTAGGCACTGTTTTATAGCATATATTGATTATGCTAAGATGATCTAATATACTCCACATGAAATGTTATCAATCCAGAGCCAGGGAATAAGCTTGGATGTATATAGTATAATGTTGTTAACAAATTTTAACAGATTTGATGAATTTTCATAAGGAAAAAGACCATAATATGAACTTCGACACATAGAAGCAGATATAAAAGCATACGGCCTACATAGCACAATGGTAGAAGGGACTGGACTATAGATCAAATGAAAGCAGAATGACTCACATCTGATAAAGATGCCAAGCGTCGTGTTGCAAATAAAGGGCATAAACAGTCCAAACAGGCCAATTACTTTATAAATATGATCCAAGAATTTGTGCATCATCAAGAACTGAAAATTTCCCAATTATCTGAATGCCACGCAAAGTCATATTCCAAATATTTATCAAGTAATACCGAATTGAGATCTCAAGTAACCAAGGGACCACACTCTAAATTGCTGAAATTAAGACATTTTGAAAGCAGGAGAAAATCATAGCCTTGTCACAGTAAACTAATTAAATGATAGACTGAATGGTGAACGAATGGAGAGAATACTATGACAGAATAGAAAAGCACAAAAAGAATAATGTAGATGTAAATGTCTGTATTAACATAAGCACCATATAAGTAGGGAGCATAATATTATATTTTAGCATTAAGAGTTGTGTTATATGCTACCAGATATGAACACCATGCCAGTGTCTAATGTAAAAGTCGGCAAGCACTAAACATGAGCATGGACTCCCTGTAGTCCAACTAATCCAAAAAGAGTCTGCCTTTTGTAGTTAATGGTGCGTTTTCAGAACAAAAACAGCTTCTTTATCATTGAAAAATGCTCAGGGTGGAATGGGGCATCCATGTGCTGGCATTGTGAAAGAAAATCTTCAAAACTGTGTATTTGGACTATTTTGAAGAAATTGCAGGTTTCAACAACCAGTAAAATGTGATGTCCCTGTTTTGAAATAGGATTAAATAATAAATAATAATAGAATTTCATTAAATAATAGTAAAAAGAAATCTAATAAATAAATAAAATAATAAAATAATAAAATTATTACAATATAATTACTGATAAGATAATTACAAAACAAATATTTAATTATGATAATAAATAATAACAAAATTGTAATATTATAATTATAGTATAGTATAAGATACAAGTTAAATAATAATAAGATTATAATATCAACACCGATGAAGTTAATCATAGTTACGTGCCTGATAATAATCTAAAGAACTGGCAATTTCCTTGAGTTACGTGGCACTCCTTCCTAATCTGCCACGTGGATGATCACTGCTGTTTTCCATAGCTCTGCTTACATGGCAACGATTTGGAGGTAATCGTCCAAACAGCGATATAATCCCCAAGGGCACGAGATCAGAAAAAACGAGCAGGGACTTGGGGAGTATTGAATCGACCAAGTACTGAAGCAACTTACGGAGTATTGAGATGGAAGATTATACGTCTACAATACAGCTGCCATAATTAGCAGTATGTTGTATCAACACGGCTGAGATTATGTCGCTACATTCATCTAATTATTACTTTGAGAGAATGATTAATTAGCTTCAAAAGATCACAATACGCATGGCAAAGAAAGGTTAAGTCATTAACTATTAGGCATTAATCAAAGAGGTGCGGATTACTTACTTTACGGAAGGTGGTAACCCAAGATCGCACACTTATCATGATATATTAAGGGAGATTGGAGTGCAAATTAGAGGCTGGAATTACAGATTGGAGGGCTCTAGAAAAGATACGGATCTCCATGACATCCCAGTGTCGCCCAACAGGATGTAGACCCTTGAAATAATATTTATTATCCATGCAAATATGAATGGAGAATGCCTAAACATCGCATATCACAGATATTGTTCATGGGAATCAAATCTCCAAAATTATTAATCAGTGGAAACCTAAAGACGATAGATACAAGGAGTAACAGTCAGCAAAATTATGAGATGCTAAGTAGATGACTCAGCAAATATGTGAATGACTCAGCAAGTTTTCAATATTAGTAATGACATCTTTAGTCTTGACTCTTGGTAACTGATTGCCAATAACCATTCAAGAAGGCAGCGATTATAATTAATTATGAAGAAAAACAAGAGGTACAATCCCTTGTGGATATGTCTTAAGAGTTGCAACCCTTCGATGGAAGTGATATATATGAGTGAGGAATGACATCAGGGAGATCATCATTGAATTAGCAGCGAACAGAGGAAATAGAGAGCATTGAAGGTTTAGATTATATAATATATTTGATATTCATTGAACAGGAGTACTAAGGTTGTTACTATATGTATTGTATATTGACTAAATGGAAGATTATTAAAAATACAAGGAATAATGATCAGAACGAACAGGGGATCTGAGAAGTACATTTGATCAGAAATTCAAATAAACAAGTATCTATGATACTGCATACATTAAAGTGGGAGGCGGCTATCAGCTTCTTGGGAAGGAATAATTGAGTGGCTTCAAAGGAGATGAGGATTGAGGAACCTATCATATATATTAGAAGGCAAATAGTTTCAAAAAATGCTAAAGGTTAGGCAAAAGCTTTACAGATAATATGACAGATATCAAACTTATGCAAGCTACCATTGGGCTTCAGAGGGGAGTATCCTTTATTTCTTGCTCTCCACTTAGCACTTGATTTTCCTTAAGCCTGTAAACAAAACATACAATTAGTCTGTTTGTCAAAATTTACAGAAGCAGGACCTCATCAGGGTTTACCATGTAAAAAGGCATTTTAAGTTATCTCCAATCCTTATTTTTCGATTTTGTGATTTTAGGGCAAAAATTAGGGCAATCCCAAAAAGGGGACATTACATAAAACATATTCACCACAGCAAATTCATCACACACAATGGGGAATTTGCCACAATTACAGTAATCTCTCTGTCAGAAGCAGCAAATTGTTATAATCATTTGTGGAGTCCAGTGACATTTCCAGTATCTCTTAGTTCTTATTTCAATCACAGTTTCTAGCTCTCAGATGTTTGAAATGTCATTTATACGCCCTTGGGGATGTACTATAACAAGTTCTTGCCCACGATTCTATCCTCTTAGAAAGCAGTGAGTGCAGATCTTGTAGAGAATCCTTTGCTTTTAGAGATTGTCCTTGTAGAAGCAGCAGCAAGGAAAGTGATTGTGTGAGCTACTGGAGATAATTGAGAGCTGTTTTAGTTATTTTAAGGATTTGTCCATTAAGACTAGGGGTAATTCTTTCATTTTATGGATTTTTCACCCACAAAGGAGTTTCTCCAGGGTAAACATGTTTGTTTTGTGTCATTAGATGCGTGCTCTCTTAGACTAAGGATTGAAATTTATTGCTGATGAGCTAGTTGGGGAATACCCTTCTAGTTTAAAGAACAGGTAGCATGAATGCAAGTTCATTTCTTTTCAGAAGTGTATTGTGAGTAATTTGCAGGTTTGTACCCACAATGAGGTCGAAAGAAAATATCTTTGAATCCGTAGGTAGAGATGGGAGGGAAGAAACATAGCAAGAGAGGAAGAAATTTGACGCTAAAGTAAGATTCCATAAGATGGAGGCTGAATGGCAATCCTATCTCAATCCATTGAGGCTGCGAAGATCTTGATAGAGACCCTTATACAGAGATTGGACAAAGGCCAGGGTATGACTAATTCCAATAAAAGATCTTCAAAAAGTCAAAGAGTCTTCCAAAGAGGCCATTGTTCAGAGCAAAGACTGAGATTAAGATTCGACCATTCGAACAAGAAATTGATGCTAGCAAACTTGATCATTAGTTGGCACAACTGGAGGTATATTTTAGCATGCATTCTCTTCCCTTAGAACAAAAGATTTTCTTTGCTAGATTGAGAATGGCAAAGCATGCCTTGACTTAGTTTGAAAGTCTCATGTACTCCATGGAACTAAAGAAACAAGCTCCTGCAGGTTCTTGGGAACAATTTAAGAGGTTAATCAAGAAACGATTTTATTTCCTTTGTCATGGGGAGAGAAAATGTATGGAAAGGCAATTCCTTAAGCAAAAATAAGGTCAAAGTCCATAAGAATATACTAGTGAATTCCTTAGGAGAGCCATTCAGAAAGAAAAAGATGCACCATATGAAGAAACTCCAATGAATACAAGGGAGGTCTTAAAAGACTTGGTTTTCTTTACAAACTTATGGATATAGATGAAGCACGTACCTTGCTCACTACAATGAGGTAGATAGTCCTCCATCCTCTCCTACAGATAAGGGAGCTAAAGCCAAGGACAAAAAGGTAAATTCTACAAGCATCAAAAAACAAATTGTACTTCATTGTGACCATCATGGTAGGGATGGTTGTGTATAGTCTTATGTTGGAAATGGCAAAGCATGCCTTGACTTAGTTTGAAAGTCTCGTGTACTCCATGGAACTAAAGAAACAACCTCCTGCAGGTTTTTGGGAACAATTTAAGAGGTTAATCAAGAAACAATTTTATCTCATTTGTCATGGGGAGAGAAAATGTATGGAAAGGCAATTCCTTAAGCAAAAATAAGGTCAAAGTCCATAAGAACTAGTGAATTCCTTAGGAGAGCCATTCAGAAAGAAAAAGATGCACCGCATGAAGAAACTCCAATGATTACAAGGGAGGTCTTAAAAGACTTGGTTTTCTTTACAAACTTATGGATATAGATGAAGCACGTACCTTGCTCACTACCATGAGGTAGATAGTCCTCCATCCTCTCCTACAGATAAGGGAGCTAAAGCCAAGGACAAAAAAGGTAAATTCTACAAGCATCAAAAAACGAATTGTACTTCATTGTGACCATCATGGTAGGGATGGTTGTGTAGAGTCTTATGTTGGAAATAACCTACGTTACCCGGGGACGCGTTTCCGGCCCTTAGCATGAGGTTTCGGAAACGGGGATGGTTTTGGGACGGGGGGACGGCCGGGGACGTTTCCAAGCCGTCCCCACCGAGGCAGGAAAATCGGAAACCCGTCCCCGAAACTTCGGAAACGGTCAACGCGTTTCCAGTGCCCGTTGACCGTCCCGGGGACTGTTTTGCCGTCCCCCGTCCGTCCTGGGGACTACTTGGGGTTTCCGAAAAGTCAGAAAAATAAATTAAAAAAAAAACATATTTTATGCCCATTCGCGGGCCCCACGCGCATTGAAGGGTAATAAAATTATAAAATATTGAAATATCATATAAGTTAATAACATTAACATATGATATAACATATCATATGTTCTAAGTATAACTTATAAGTTATAACTTGTTAAATATTTTACCTTCATTGTTTTCTTTTGTGTAAAGGCCGACGGACTGATTTGGAGTCCGCACAGCAGGTCACGCACAGCACAGCACAGCAGCACGCACGCACGCACAGCACAACAGCACAGCAGCAGCACGCACGCACATCAGCAGGTCACACACGCAGATTAGGGGCAGCTGTCATACTACCTTTGTTTTCATTTTGAGTTTGATGTTATCATGTTTCAGACTTGAGTATTTTGACTTTTGACATTATATGATAGACTAAGTATAGTTGAACTTGATAGTGATACATTGATGCAAAGACAATTGAATCTTGATAACTTTTTGTGTTGCTACAGCTATGATGAATTAATTTAAATTATTGTGTTGCTACAGCTATGATGAATGGAACAATGTTATGAATTCAAATTCATGAATATATTTGAGAAATCAGATTTCTGATTTTCTATATAAATTATAAAATAAATTCAGATATATATATATATATAGCCGTCCCCTGCTCTGGCCAAAAAAAAACGTCCCGGAAACACGTTTCCCCGTCCCCCCGTCCCCCCGTCCTGGAAACTCAGGGTAACATAGGAAATAACATTCTGAAAAAAACCCTAACAAGTTAAAATAGGTAAGAAAAGGTAAGAAAACCCATCTGCCCTCAGTCAATGAAGATAATCTAGTGATTAAAAAGGGTAAAGATATTGATGGTGATTCAGATAAGTATTATAGGTTTTATTGTGCTGCAAAGAAAGCAGGTATATTGGCCAGAAAAAAGCATAATTTAGCATTAAGATGCATATTGATGGTGTTAAGGTTGATGCTTCTTTTGATTCATGCCCTCAAGGTTGAACAGGATTTGGTATATAGATTAGGCCTTAAAACAGTTGACATCCCAGACCTTATTATCTAGGTTGGGTCAAATAAGGCATTAATATGCTAGTTCCATAAGCAATGCTAGTTTGGTGCAAGTCCAATAGATGTGTGTAGTCCTCTTGGGCAGTCCTTACTTGTATTAAAGAAAATCAGTATTCCATAGGAGGATTAAAAAAATATCAGGTCATCAAGAATGGTAAATATTTCACTTTGTATGCTTCTAATGGCACAAAAGAGCCAAATACCAATCAAGTTTCTCCATGTTCAAGCAAACCACTTTCTCACAACACTAACAATTAAAGACAGGCGTATCAAATTTTAGCTTGTGCTTGTACTGTGGCACAAGAGAAGGTGGCACATGCATCATCATAAACCTTTTAATACATTGAGTCTCTTAAATTTCGGGGCCAAAAGCTTCCTAAATGGAGAAGTGTGATCTGAAAAGGATCCAATTTTTGTACTTCATGGCATGTATTTGGAACAAGGAAAAAAAAATAAGGCTGGAGAGCGTTCAAAGGGGAATGGGGCGTCCATGTGCAAGCTTTGATGTGCAAAAAAATAATAGCAAATTGAGTATTTTAAAATCAGAGGTTTCAACAGGCAGTGAAAACAAAATCACCACAATAATTGTTATTTACCATGGGAAAACCACCTTTTGTTAGATGCAGTGAGTTGCTACAAATCGTTCCTGGCATTCATAATTCTCAGATTTTCCTCTTCCAAGTGCAATTTCTTGGCCTTTTCAGCCTCCAGATGTATATAATGTTATTTACATACCCTTGGGGATATGCTAAAACAAGTTATTAGTGTATTTCTATCATTGTACAGAGCTGTGAGTGGAGTTCTTGTAGGAAATTCTTGATTGTGAGAGCTATTGGAGGACGTCAGGAGTTGTCTCAGATGTTTTTAGGTTTTGTCTATTAAGCGTCAGAGCTGTTATTCCATTGTAATATCATTTTGAAACAACTTGGTACATTTGCATTTGGACTTTTCATAAGGAATTTCTCTGCAGTAAACCTTTCTTACATTGGTGGTTCTCTGTTATTATTCTACTTCCTTGCTCATTTTTTTGCTAAGTAATTTCTGGCTTGTGCTCTCTTAGACTAAGAATTAGAATAAGTTATTGATAATCTAGTTGATGAATATCCTTCTAGTTCCCAAATCACCAACGTCAAGGTGTACCGAAGGGATGTGCCCAGACTCCTTGTATGTGAGAGCAGCCTGCATGTGATGCCAAGATATAACTCATTCTAGAGAATAACTTGAATGCTTGAAAATGTGGAGAAAAATAATCATAGGAAAACCCTCTGCTCTGTTCTGTCATGTGAAATGTATCTATGTAAAACAATAACTGACTCCTTAGGAAAGGAAAATCAACACAAGTCTCATTTCAAAATGCTAAGACATGTTGAATATTTGTATCATGAAAAGGTAATATGTAATCGTGATGACATCACCAAAAATGAGTGATTCTACTGTTAGGGTGGCCCGGTCATGGATGGTACCAATGTGCATGAAGAAGGCCTGTGTTGGGCTACCAAGTGAAGCGATACCATATACTAAAACCTACACAACTAGAATCTGAGAACAGCTGGTAATGGCCATATTACAAAATAGATAGATGTGCATGCTTATTTACATGTAAAATGGCCCTATAATGGATTAGTTATAGTCTTCATGCACTACACTTAATAATAAAAAATTGACAGATGCAGGAGCGTGGATGCTATCAATCTTTAGAACACTGATATACTACAACATCAAATTAAATTGTGATACATAGAACCAGACACTAAATGATTAGTAGTAGCACCTCTATCAGCTACACATCAACAGAGAACTAAGTTGCTGGTCCTGGTATGGGGACAGGTACCGGTTTGAGGTTCAAGTATGCCAGTACAGCATTATTTTTGTCAGAACAGGTACATATACATATATACACACATATATAAAAAAGTGATACTCAAAATAGCCAAAAAAAAAATCTTTAAATACCTAATAATTTACAAAAAAATACTCATTAATTCATAATTCAGTGATTTGTCAAATATCAATACACAATGAAAATTACAATCAATACTCAGTAGGGTTCATATTACTCTTCAAAGTTCATCAAGAGCATCAAAGTCAACAATCAGTTCAATTCATTTGAACCACAAGAAGTTACAATGCCACTTCCACTAGCTATGTCATATGTAGAAGTTGCCTCATCTAAAGAGATTTTGGCAAGTTGTGCAATGATAACATATAAGTTAGGCCACTCAAGAGTTAGATCCCAATTCCTCATCACCCCTCACTGTAATCAAATTCCCTATGTGACAAGTGATGCAAGTTGTAGTGTACAATGACCAAATTCTCAGCTTCTTTTGCACCCAATCAGCTGCGCTTAACTAAGGGATCCAAGGACCTAGAATTGGGGATGGCAACTAGTGGCCTTTAAAATCACACAAACGTTCATGGCGCATGTCATTTTCATAATTTTTTACTCGAGTAAAAAATTAGGTACTTGGCACTTTTTTATTTATGAAAATGTTTATTTTTGGTTTTTTTCATTTGGGCGGCCCTTGAGTCACCCTGAGTATGCCCAGGGAGCTTAGAGCAGACCAAGTGAACCCCAGGGCACCTACGAACTGGACCTGAACTGAGCCCGTACAGTTACCAGAGGGGTGCTGTCAAACCCTGCAACATAGAAAGGGATATTAAAATTACAATAGTAGGGAATATACTCCTGTTCATGATCACAGAACCAAGAACGTAGAAAGTCCACTCACCTTATTGAGTTCCTTTCATGCCATGTCCATAACATGGAATCTAGAGTAAACATAAGCAACAAGACATGATGAAAACTGGCATGTCCCCACCTCAACTTGCTGTCTTGCTGAGTTTGGCAATGGGACTCACTACTCAAAGAAAACTGTAATGTCCCATTTCTTAAACTTAGCAAGTCAGACAAAACTTTTAAAAATGAAAAAGTCCATAGCAAAAAAAAAGACTTAAAACACAATTAAAATTGAAAAAACGAAAAAAAAAAGTGGCATTTATTTCTTTGTTTCACTTACTTATCACGCTTACTCTCACTCAAATACCTAATATTTTATATTTTTCACTGTTTTTTATCTGAAAGGGCCAACTGTTTGGGTGCCAAGAGCTTCATGGTTTGTCCCATGCAATGTTCCTGGTCCAATACCATCACTTTAAAGAACAGAATGGAACCAGGACAAAAGAAATGTAGTAAATAAGACCAGATCAATTTTAAATTTTAATCTTAAATTCTGAATTACCTTAATGAAATTCCAACTTTTTAGTAACTTATTAGTTTTACTGTTGAAATCAAGTTTTGAACCATGTTCTTGTTCTCACAATCCTAAGGGTTCCCTTATTGGCAAGCATTATGAATACGATTCTTGCGGTACAACTCAAGTTCAATACCACTATAATATAAGATGGGGATGCTGGCAGTTGCAAGCACACACATTGAAGAGTAGCAGCCTATCTGGATTAAGGATTGAACTATTATAACTGGTGAATAGCCTGAAAGGAAAAGTATGGTGTTACTGAATTTCCTAGTTTTGTCGTCAGATGGGAAGTTTATTCTAAGTCAACTGATGCCTCAGAGAAGATTAAAAATGCCAATGACTTATGTGGCATTATCAAATTAAAAACAAAGGTGGATGAGGAGAATCTCAACTAATAACTCACCGACAATGCAGCAAACTGTGTTGATGCTCTAGTTAGACTACTAATGGACAAGCACACTACCAATTTTTGGACTCTTTGTTTGGCCAACTGCATTGATCTGATAGTACGGGATATTCACAAACTGATCAGGGGCCAAAATGTTTGTTGAGCATAGGCATAATATTTTCAAATACTCCACAACCAAACAAGGATCTTCTCTTTGATTAGAGAGTTTGTCCACCTGGGGTCACGCCCATTTTACAACCATATTCAACACCTTACCGTCCTTACTATCTGAGAAATGTCAAGGCTCACATTGTAAAATGGATAGTCAATGATGTGAAAATTTGGCTTCTAGCTGAGGAGCTTGTAAATGTAGCTCTTTATAACTTCTTCCTTACCTCTTCATTATTTCATTTTTATTTCTTAGCTAAAATGTATGATTTTTTTAATAACTCACTCATCCATCTGTTATTCTTGTTTAAGTGGTTCAAGGAAAAAGCTTGCAACAGGCTATATCTTTAAGAGCATATTCAGAAAGAAAGAGCACATTGGAGACTTATATGGAAATGTGTTATCCAAGAATCAGCCCATTTCAGATATCATTGACCGATGGCACCAAAATCAACTCCATAATCCTCTTCATGCTTGTGCACAATTTTTGATCCCTGCCTTCTAGTTCCTTGAGAACTACAGGCTGACGCGGTGGTTATGAGCCCAACTCTAAAACATCCTGACAAGGCCTTAGTGTAAATGTTTTAAGTGATTCTTCATATAATTGACAATTTGTATGTACTTGAAATTTCTATGATGTTAGATGATCCTTGCCATATGCTCATCTCAGAGAATTCAAGAAGGTACAATAGATATTGCTAGAGTAATTAGAGAATACATTAGAGCTAACACAGCTGCAACTGAAAAAATAAATCTTTTTCAAAAAAACTGTCAGCAATAAAAAATGTGTAATATTATAAGTAATACCATTGTTTTTTTCAATAGGCACATCAAAGGCACAAGAATAACAAAGAAACTTTAGAAACTAACCTTCAACTTTTCTCTTCTAACAGTGCGTTCACAAATAAGTCGTATACGTTCTAGTTCAACCTGGAAAAAGGATTTCATAAAGTCAAATGTTAAGAAATTACAATAGTGAACAATCTATGTTCTTTAATAAGAAAAATCAGCAGCAGATAGCCACAATATAACATGATGTCAAGCATCAAACATGAAAATTCAATTATCTGTGCAGCACCAAGCAAATAATTTACCAGAGACTTGTGCCTATACTTCACTTTGGTTAAATCAAATCGATATTAATACATATAAAGTCAAACAAATAAGAACCAATATTTATGAGTCTTAATTATAGATATGTCTCAATAATCTGACATTCCTGGCAAGTGTTAATTAGAAATTCACCCATGACACTGTAGAAGAGAAAGCTAGGTATTTAACTTTGGTTCAGTAATCCAATGAACATTCTGTAACTCTCATCAATCAGAGTAGTAAATCACTTTACTAGAAGCACGAACGCATCCTTCTTACCTAGAAATGCCAGCAGAACCAATGATGCCTATTAAAATACTTCATACCAATCATTTCTAGCAAAGACTTGGGTTTCAGTATGTACCGTCGTAAATTGTAAGCATCTGATTGGTGTGTACAATTTCACGATTGTTTAGCACCTACCTAAGTGTGTTTTCATTCTAGCATGCATAATAGGACTTCATATTGCACTTAATGAACACCTAAATTTCAAATATGGGTCCTCTCTTAATTCAATTTCGTCTAAACTCAAGGTAAGCCCTTATTTCTAAGTGTGCTCCTTGCTCATTTCACCAGTTCAATCGTTTATTTAATTGCATAGGCTCTATATCACTATTTGTGGCCTTTGTATTCTTCCCTGACCCCGAAATCACCTGTACCTCAAAATCTGGTATCTCCTAGTTATCTAAGACCCAGGATTGAAGTTTGAGCTCTGATTGCTGAGTATACAACGGTTTTGGCATTCTATACCCAGGTATAGAACGCCCTAGTTGTTCGATACCTCGTGTTTTTTTGTTGAAATCTGAATCGGGGCCCCATATCAGTAATTTGGTGGGATTTCCAGATTTGTGGTTGGCCCTCTCAAGTTTATCATCCGATTTAGTACAAAAGCAAGCATCCTACTTCATTTTGGCAAGATGAAAGCAATTGCAATGTTGGAGCCGCAATTTGAAGACATATCTTTAAGTAAGGATCTACGAATCAAGGTCAAATCAAGCAAATATCAAGGATTCAAGATCTATCTTTCTACATCGAGCATTCAATCACATCAACATGAGGCTTTCAAAGGATTATGAAGATGACTAGGAGATCACTGACTGATGATTGGCTTGTACTCTACATCCTAGGTTGGGTATGGTTTCTTGTTATCCTCAAATCTACACATTTGAGCTTCAGATCTATACTTGCTTACATGCTTTCAAACACACTTGATTGCATTTTCATATAGGGTTTTACTCTATCATACCAGGGTAGAGCTCTTACTTGCACTTATGCATCTTATCTAATAGCAATTTAGACATACTCTAGATTCACGGGCATACACACTTTATCTCTATTACATTGGCTATCCGTGGAGGTGGGAATCGCCAAAACGGGTGGTTGACTAAGGCAAACCCCTATATAAACACCCACACACATTTTCTAGATTTGTAGGTGCGCGAAAGATCAGAAACAACTGTCTGTGGAAAGGACCTACTCTCTGCCCTAAGACAGTTCTAACACTGTCTGTTTCAGTCCCGTTTACTGGGTACAGTACACCTCAGGCAATCTGTACCCAGGTACAGAACACCCTGGGCATTCTATACCTCCAAATCCAGCTCAAATTTGGACAGAAGCCAGGTGCCAGCCGAAGGATCTCAGATTTACAGTTACAAGTGTCTGCGGAATCTTGATTGTCAGAAATTCAGATCTGCAGCAACCTATCTTCCATTTGGTTCCAGATGCACACAAATCCTTCCTTGTTTCCATTAGTACTTCATTTACAGTTCAGAAGACTCATTTCTTGTCTTACTTAGTCATTTGCACAATAACATTATCTCTCCTCTTCAATTCTAAGCAACAAAGGAATAGAAACCCCGAGATCATAGCTATTGTATTGGCTCCCTTCTATCAAGGTGATTGTCAATCATACTCATCTTGAGGTGGTTTTGTATTCCAATGTGCTTTAGGATTGTGGGAATTAGGCTCCTACTTCATCCCATTTTCCCTACTGTACACAATGTAAATGTGAAGTATATCTCAAGCAAAAGTTGGAACTCTTGAATAAAGATTATACCTAATCCCATTTCAAGTTGTGATTGCTTTGGTGTGAAGAGTGTGCATGTCACAAATGACTCGGAAACACCAAACATAGTAGTGGGGTATTGCATTCCAAGGGGCATCGCAGCATCAACCACCAGGTGTAACAGCTGAGAGAGGCAATATATTGAATAGCAGGTCAGTGGAAAGCACCAACACAAGACATCATGATTGCAAAGATAAAGATATAACCTGGAAATGGAAGGTCTCGGCAGAAAAACAGAGAGTTACAGAAGCTGAAACTATAAAGAAACCTATGATGGCAAGAAATAACTGGGTAAGTGAAAGAGACAACAAGAAAATAGTAGTCCAAAGCAGCATCCAATTGGATGGAGGGGTCAAGGGCAGATGACAACAGGAAAAAAGACCAAATCAGAAACCAACGAAATAAGGTCAACATCTAATAATAAACTAGTCCAATCAATTACCATGCCAGAGGGGATCCAAAAAAGATGTCACGGGATTGAATGTGATGTCCAAGTCAACCAATGGAATGAAGGTTAGATGTTCATTGCAAAGCAAGAAAAAACAAAATAAATAGAGAATAAGGTTAAAAGCTGCATTTAGCATATTCTCTGAATCATATCCTTAGTCTGATTCTCAGAGAATCCTTAATGAGATTCAAACAGAAGTTTACAAAAAAAAGGTTCGTAAAATCTTAAAAAGAAGCAAATATTAATGAACATTTGTTAGTCAGATATTCCAGAGGAAAGGCTGAATTGGAGTGGCACAAACCAAAGGTAAGATTTCAAAATGGTAAGGATCAGCCAAGCTTTGGGATCTAGCCCCTGAGTGTGCAAACTTGGATGCAACGTTTCAGGATCTTACTACAATCACAGATGATGGTGATGATACCAACATGACACATGGTGCATCTAGCACAAGTGGAACCGTTTTTGGTTCAAATGATCTTGAACTTGCAGCAGTTGGAGA
>MU224267.1:3713990-3767804 GCA_018584345.1 Thuja plicata
GAGTCTTGACTCTTGATTGATGAACATTGAATCATGAACTAAGTTTTGATTTTGTAGTTCAAATTGCATTGGAATCTTGAACATGAGTAATTAGTTATTGAACTTATTTCAATTTGAATATTTGTGTGTGAAGTTTTAAGTTGAAGTTTGAACTATCAAATATGAAATATCTTGAATCTTGATCAATGGTGAAGTATCATACTATCAAATGATTTATTTTTGTATATTTCTTGCATTTCTTTGCATATAAAATATATATATATATATATATATATATAGTGTGTGTGTGTGTGTGTGTGTGTGACGCATCCGCATCCCCCAAAAATAAATTTCACACATCAGCGCAACTGATTCTCGCATCCGCACCCGAATCGGCAACTTAGATTTTGGAGATCGAAGCTCCAGTGTCATGGTAGGCACATGCAGCCACCTGAGACGGTGCTAGGTTTGGTGGCCCCATTTACCTTATGATTTATCAGAGCTTTGCCCCCATGTGTTCTAAACTGAATTTGAAGCATTTCTTTTACTAGCCTAAATTTTTTTGCTTAGCTTAAGATATTGTACTTACATGGTTTTGTAGTCCTAAACTCCTAGCTGTGCATTGTCAAATCTTGAGTCAGGCTGTAGCCGACTGCCTTCAAGATATAGAGAGGAAATGAATACAAATAGAAGGTATAATCTAAATGTGTTTGTTTATCTCAATGTGATCAGCTTCCGAAGGTCACTCATTTGCTAATCTTATAACCCCCTATGGAATATGATACTGGGCTGAACCATGCACTTTGTTTGGCAAAAAGGAGAAATTGGCAGTAGCACTTGAGAAGATAGTTGGTGACATCATTCAACCATGACTTTCTACTCACTAGTAATTAATGAATCTCATGTAAAATTACGAATGGTAACAAACAGGCTTCTAAGATAATGAATCTTGTGTAAATTTTTGTTTGCAGGATGTGGGATGACAAGATAAATAATAGCAGGCATTGTTAATCCTCATCCATACTACTGCAGTATGTTTCAGGCAGACCTCACAACACAAATTAACCAAATTAGGTTATTGCATCTGGAGATGGATTTTGTATCTGGTTGCTCCAATTTGGTTATGGACTTGATATTGGATTCTGTATTAGCTTAATGGTGGTGGTCAGGTTCAATGTGCATAAATCAGTCAACAGAATATTCCTATGCCCTGTTTAGATTGGTAGGATATCCATGTGCAAAAAATAGATCCTGCCAATCTTTGTCTTTATGATTGGAGGATGACAAGATCAGGAGCCTACTAATGTGTCTAACCCCAACCTTACACAAGAACAGTCATAAGAATCATGTTATCAGTATCAGATCTCATCATGTAGCACAGTAAGCCATATCGGATGTCCTTGAAGGATGTCTTGTTGCCAAAACACATGATCTTCAGAACCACCAGTCATCATAGATTTGTTTATCTCAAAACCATTAGGATGGTGCTGTGTGAACCGAAAGTGATACCCACCAATTCCCTTAGATGTTCTGGAGAAGTTTAAAAGAGTGCTATTGGATATCTTCCACACTAGCATAAACTGTCAGGTTGTAAAAAGTTAAGCTATGCAATGGCATCACATGGACAACGTGGACGCAGATGGGTCAGCCAACTCAAGGTTGCATGATCCATCCATTTTTGGAAGAAGCAAGTCATATTGCAGCCACCTGCAAAAGCAAACAGACCATTGGAGAAACGTACCGGGTAAGCATCACAAGTCCAATGAAGTGAACAAGGTTGTCCGTGACATTACCAACCAAACCAGATTAACAAGGCATCTGTTAAGTAAAAGGGACAATGCAATGACTGCATAAAAACCTAATGACCGATTCAAGATGTAACTAAAAGAAAACTTTACTTTGAATTTTACTGTGTTTTTCCAATTATTTGTAGGCCGTGCTGCAACATCCTACACTTAACAGTTACCCTTTCAATCATCCTTCCAATTGATCCTTACAGCTGAGAGAGCGAGGCTTCATAAAGGATACCTTAATAATTACCAACTAGGGGTGGCCATCCTTACACTATTATCCCTTGTATACTAACCAAGTCCTGTCTCTTCTGCACACCAGTTACCAATACACTTCTTTATAGATGTGAGGATTGGAGCTTAAATTTTGGAAAGAGCGGCAGTAAGTTTAAAAGAATAAATTGTCAAAAGATATTTGAGCAAAGATGATAGTGTTCCACCCTATTATTCTTGCTGAATTTGATACTCGATCACCACTCAAATAACAATCTTATAGAAGAAAATGCTTTTGGCTACATTTATTTGAGCAAAAATGAGTGTCTTGCACCCTATTATTATAGCTGAGTTTGGTACTGGAGTGCCACTCACCTTACCAGTCTTATTGTTGAAATAAAATACTTTCAGCTACAATTATGGAAAATCCAAGCTGAGATCTGTCTCTTCTACTCACTAGTTACCACTATACATACACACACACATATAGATGTGAGGAATGGGGCCTATATTAGGAAAAAGTAGCTACCATTAATTTAAAAGAGTGTTTACCACAATGTTTTCAAAGGATGTTTAGGGAAAGATCAGAGTTGCACACCATAAAATTCAGGCTGAATTGGCATTTCTCTGCTGCTCAATTTAATAATCTTTGACACTGACACTATGGTTAGCAGGACTGAATGCACAACCGAGTCATTTAAATAGCAAATATACTAATGGAGTCGAAATTCACCTGCCAAAAGAATGGCATAAATTGGAACTCTCTCTAAGCCTGAGCCTGAAGATCATTTATCTGTAGATATCTTCTCTTATATGAAATCTGAAGGAGCTATTGGTCCATGTCTATTGAATTCCAAGACTCCTCAAAGACATTTGCTCAATATGAAAACCCAAAAAATAAAAAACAGCCATTGATATTCAAAGAGACCCCCAATACGGACAGAAAACGTCAGCA
This sequence comes from Thuja plicata, assembly GCA_018584345.1. Classification (NCBI taxonomy): domain Eukaryota; kingdom Viridiplantae; phylum Streptophyta; class Pinopsida; order Cupressales; family Cupressaceae; genus Thuja; species Thuja plicata. The sequence goes on from MU224267.1 coordinate 3,716,928, forward strand.
AACAAATTCAATGCAAATGTTTTGGCATTCAAATGTGAATATAGTAACTGACCAGCATATATTTTCATCATCAGTGTGTTTGGTGACTGGGTTCTTGACCACTCTTTGTCTAATTGTCTGGTGTATCAGTTACAATCCCTTGGGCTATTTGTGGCTTCAGTGGAGATTAGAATACAGATTGAACTAAATTAAACTGTGGAAATATTTGCTTTGCTATACAATTTATAGTTTTGTGAAGCCGCCACATAGTGCCCTCAGGCTTGTGACATCCCTTGCTCTCGTCCTTACTGTTACCATATATAGTGAATACCCTTTCAAAAATGCTTTTATAAATCTGAAGTTTCAAGTTATGTTTAATGTTTCACAATCACAGCTAGGCAGTGTCCTTTTCAGATATGTTAGTTGTAATGCAATGTGTACTACAAGTCCATTATACACAAGAAAATATGATATTTCGTCTTTCCTAGGCAGACATTTGTATATGCAATCTACATGGTGTTCTGGAATCATGATGCCCACTAGGAAGGAAAGAAAAAAATTATACCGATATCCATTAATGACCAAAATAACCCTAACGGAGACAAATGTACGTCCAATAATAACAGCAAGAGGGATACCAAAAAGAAGCTCCAACATCTAAAAGAAACAAGAGGCTACAAGCTAGAAGCCTAAAGCTCAACAATTAAAGATCTAAGTAGGGGCCTGTACCCAAAATATTTTACTTTAAACATCTACCATTACACAACACAAATAATCATGAGACCCACAAGGAAAGCATATAAGGGCAATGGCAATGGATGGAAGCATGAAGCTTGATGCTACTCTGTATCAGAACTCCCTGACCAGCATGCTCGTAAACCATTGTGAAAGAGAAAATAAAAGATCTGATGATGTCCAACAGAATAGTCTTGAAAATAGAGAAATGGGAAAAATCAGCAATTAATCAACAAGTTTAAAAGTTAACCAAAATTTCAAAACAAGAAAACTAAAAATAAAACTCATGAAGCAAATCTTAAAGACAGTTTGCATATGTCAACAAATTACAATGATTAACCAAAAGTTTTCAAGAGGTGACGGTTTAAATCAGCAAAGTGATATAAGAATGATTTTGTGTCAAATGGGATGAGCTCAAATAATAAATTAAGACCAATGTTCAGATCCCCAAGAGGAATGTTACATGCTAAAGTGTAGAGATGTTGAATATTTAATAAACTACCATATCAGATTCCGCATATAGTGTACTTCCAAAAGACGGAGTAAAATCTATGGTAAATTTGACTGGACAGATACCCTTTGTCATGGTATCTAAGCCAAAGGATACCCAGCAGAGAGAATTTACCCTTTTTTTTTTTTAAAAAGCAGGTCCCTGGAGATGTGTCCCCTATGTTTTTAGCCTCATCCCTTATAGAAGACATTTTTGGGACTCTAGGACCCCTTGGAAACATTTCAAGGACTCCAATGTGAGTGTGTTGATGTAAGATATGAGATAAACTTGGACAAGGGATGGATGCTCCATCATCACGGATGGGTGGACCAATATCAAATATCGGCCACTCATCAATATTATTGTCACAAGTTTAGATGGCTCTTATTTTCTTAGGGCTATTGATTTTTCAGAGAAAAGAAAGAATGCAACCTTCCAATTTCCAATTTTGCCATAGAAGAGGTTGGAGCCTCTAATGTTGTACAGGCAGTGACCGATTCAGCCCATGTGTGTAAGTTAGCTGACTTGATGGTGGAGAGTGCTTAGCACATTTTTTGGATCCCGTGTTGAATCTATGCTTTGAACAATACCTTGAAGGACATTGAGAAGATAGATTGGGTGAAGCCAGTGGTGTCAAAGGCTCGAGATGAGCAAATGTTCAATTACAACCATCACACTTCACTTGCGTTGTTTGGGAAATTTTCAAGGAAAGAATTCCTCAAGCTAATGGACACTAGATATGTCAGCTACTTCATTTTGTTAGAGACGATGCTTGAGGTCACGGAGGCTTTACAATTAATGGTGGTCAATGTAAAGTGGGATAGATGGCAAGAGGCATGCACACCAGAAGAAAGAAGCATGAAACAAAAATCATTGTTGACGAGGAGCAGTCCACAATGAGGTAATAAAAATGCTGAATTTATTATTTAATTTTTATAATATTTATTTAATACTTTATTAATGTTTCTAACTTGTAAAATATTTCCATTCTTTTTGAGGATTTTAATTTTTGTAACATGTTTGCACTTGCAAATATGTTTGCTCTTTCATTGAGTCTATTGTGTGAGTGATTAGATATGCTAATACTGACTCTACTAGCCTCGGAGGGATTTATGAGAGTCGAAACCTTTGATCGCATGCTTGGGCAGATTAAACAAGCAATTCATAAAAAGGATCCCACTTTGAGATTTTATGAGAAGAATCTTAGGCCCGTTGTGACACAAGAGTGGAACACTATGAACACCACACTTCATATAGCAGCCTATACTCTCAATCCCAAATGGTTGAAACTTGGAACCTTTGGGCATTTTGTTATAATTCTTATATAATATGTATAGACATTGACAATGAAAGCATTTGAATTTTGTTAGTTTGATTGTCAATTCTCATTCAAAATCACAATTCAAGTCTAACGTTATGTATTAATCTTCTACAATGTGTATGATGAATGGTTTATCAATGATATGATATAAATATTTGAAAATTCTCTATATGTTTTAAAATTTCCCTATTTTTTAACAACCATCCCCTAAAAGATAGCCGAAAAGTACCCTCCCTACCGGAAACACGTCTCACCATCCCCTATCATCCCTATCCCTAAACCTTAGGGAAGCATAGGTGATTTTAGTAACATGTGAATTTTGATATAAGCATTATTACCTACCAATAAACATGTACCTTCCAACCTTTGATGCATTTATAATATCTCCCAATCAATGGGCATTTATAGTCTTAAATTTTCAGTGCATTTATAAATCCCCACGTGTATTCTTATTAAGAATATTCAGCTGCAAATTTCATCAACCGGTTGACTCTTAAAGGTATATTCTAGTTAACATTGTAGGAAGTCAAAACCTCCTCACAAGTGTATTGATTGCAATCTACATGGTAACACAGGGAACGAGGATGAATCAATCCCCATAACTGCATAAATTCCATCGTAACGTGTGTATATTCCAATGCAAATTCACCATTAATCTAATTTTTTTTTTCTATGTGCTTCTTCAAATGAATACTAGAGAACAACAATTTGTTTTACTAGATATGTGAGAAACAACCACATTGTCTTTATACACTCCTATTGAATTTAAGGATGCCTTTATACACTCCTATTGAATTTATGGATGCCTTTATACAATCCTATTGAATTTGAGAATAATACTTTTGGAAAGTAACTTGACAATAAAATCCATAATCATAAATAAGCCCCAAGGAATTACATCCTGATTCCACTCTATACATTTGACTATACACAACTTACAAGAGCATTCCAGTGATTATGAGCAGTTGACAACATTAACGGCATGTTGAAGAATCCTCTAGGTGCATTCCTATTTATTACAACTTCACATAAATCTGTATACCCCAGTCCCCAAAAAGGTAATGCAGGAATGTAAAAAATGGATGCCTAGAAGCACCCTAAAATTCCTAGGAAAGGCATTTGAATTTGACATTAATATGGAGATCAGAAGGTAACAGGTGATGGGGAAAGATGACCATGGACTACAATGTCTCCATGGAACATATAAGAAAACATTTTGACAAAAATTACAACTAAATTTGCCATTTAGAAAACAAATTAACATTATGTCATGGTACCAACCTTCAATCAAAGGCACAATGCTATGAACTTTCACTAAGCATCATAGAAATCAGGAGACATGAACTCAGGTGCAGGAAACATACCAGCAGTCACATCTTTGTGAATATATATAAACATAAGAGTGCAGAATGCTATTTAAATATGAAGTCCCTAATCCTGTATCCTATGTCTGTCAGTACATGACACTTACACATGTAACAAGGACTACACAATACAATTATAGAACAGTAGAAGGACTTCTTGCCAAAAGTTTTTCTGCAATATTGATCTCTTGACATTCTTTACAGATCCTGATGGCTAATGCACATACTCCTAGGTACACCATCTACCTTGCATTTTGGATTATCTAAATTTAAGAATGCTACAGGTAATCTTATTTGAACAGGTTTTTGAGTAATCATATTTTTTATTCTACAATTCTTTCATCATTAATTTAGGTCAACACAGGGTCTTATAATTCGCACTCAAAAGTAAGTGCAGGATTGTCTGAAAGAAACTAGTCTTTCAAAAAACATTATTACCATCAAGCATATGAAAAACCTGAACAAACTTGACAAATATGCTCACCCGCATTTGTTTGATTACTTTTAACTCTGCAGCACCTCCATGTTTCCGGGAATCAGCCTGCATTTTTTAGAGCATATTTGTTAGAACTTGCATTTACCATATTAAAAATTCACAGTTTCACTACTATGTACAAACTTGAGTTACACTACCTTCAGCTTTTGCTCTGAGCTATGTTTTTCACAATATGCTTTATGTTGAACCCTTCCTCCATGAACACCAACAGTCATATAAAGCCCAGAGTCTCTTGCGCATAATGGATGAAAATAAGCATGGCAGTGGCCGAAATTGCACTGTAGAAAAATGAAATTCAATTCATATTTAATGAAATTTAAATTATTTTCCGATGAAATTTGGCACACTATTGACAGTATATCAAATATCCTATCCAAGCAGAAAGTTTTATCAAAAATTTCAACTTTCGTGTATATTAAGTCCTAACCTTCAAACAGACACCCTGTTGTCGATGACAAATGCTGCAAACTGGAATCGGTCTCTCTCTGGAAAGAAATTCCTGAATTTTGTAAAATTTTAATGAATTAACATTAACAAAAGTGCATAGCACAAGATTGGCATAATCAATATGTGAAAAAAATTAACTATACAATTTTACTTCTAAAAATGCCCTTGAAATTGGCCAGGGCCATATTGTTGCCAAGTTTAATAATGAAGACAAATGACAATACAATAGAATAGCATTCCGATGCATAAATCAACTATCATAAAGATATCAGAAATGTGGCATATTAAATAGAAATACAATAGGACGGCAGCGTAAACATACCAACCCTGCAATGGGCTCAAGCTGGCCCTTCTTGAATGTATTCTCCAATATCCACTGCAGATTTATTATAAAATAAACAGTTGTGAACTGGATAATAAATCATATTATGTCGATATATAATAATTTTAACATCTATTATCTTCAATCTATCAAACTTCATACCTCGGCACAAAATACATGAACCCATTGACCGGTAGTAGTTCTCTTAAATGCACCACTTAGGCCACCACACAAGGCACACTCGAGATCATATCCAGGCCTGCCCTGGCTAGCTCCAGACAAAAATCTCGAACCATGGTATTTCCAGTTTAATTCTTCACATGGCTGACAATACCATGTTGAAGAATGAACTGGAGATAAACCATAGCAATCTTGGTGAACGGAAACCTGCAATAAAGTATTTATATACTATATTAAAGATGAAAACATCCCATATAAACCATTACTATGAACCCATAGATAAAGGTTGAGTCAATACTAAAAAGAATGTTAGGATTAAGTACTTTGCAATGGCGACAGGTATAAGTTTTGTTTCCATTCTGAAGCCGGCAGATATCACATAAAAGCGATTCATTTTGCAGTGAACCAGCTGACAAGGAGTAAGTATCAAATTGCTTTTCTGATGAAACTTTTGCGACAATGGGTCTTGACAATGTCTCTTTAGCCCGTAAAATTGTCTGTGAAGATGAGCCTGGGATTCCCGCCGCAATATTCCCCTTCAGATATTTCTGCTGTGATACTTTCATGGGTTGTGCCATAGAAAAGCTAGGTCTAGTACTCCATTCATCAGATTGTATAGATCTGCTTGGAAAAATAATTTGACGCAGTCCATGCTCTTCAACTGCATCTCCCAATCCATCTTTCCTAGAAGAACCAATCCTAGGTGATGCTGCAGCTGCCGCAGTAGCTGCAGCTAAGATAGCTTGTGCCTCTTTATGTCGCCTCTCTTTCCTACCCTGTTTTTTTGCTTCTCTTTCCCGGCGTAGATATTCATTCACTACGACTCTGTCAGCTTTTTGCTTTCGCAATGCCTGCTGATCTTTTGATAAATTTGTTATGACCCTGAAAAGTAAATCCTCTGAAATGATATTCAGAGTAGTAGTATTACCATCACTGAAAAAACCAAGGAGAGCAAACTAATAGATATGAATGATACCAAGAGAAGGGTCATACCAATATGTTTACGATTTATCCATGCATAATCCAGAAGACTGCTCTGCAAGAACAGAATTTCACTTTCTAATTCATTTTCTGGTGCCAGATTTGAAACACCTTTATTCCTTGCCCCTATAACCTGCTTTCTTTGACAATCTCTTGAGATAGATTCAACATTGGACATACTAGGAATGGGACCCATTTCATAATCAGTATTGTTTGTTCCATTAAAGCAAATCTTTCCAGCTGCTACTTTAGTTTCAGGGTGGTCTGTTCCAAAATGCAAAGCCATTAAAGTAAAACTTCATGTACAAAATACAAACAAGATGCTGCATGAAAATTCTACAAATTTACAGAACCTACCATCATGATTCATTCTTAGATCTCCTTTTCGAAGCCCTAAACCATTTTGAAATTCCAGTAGTCTCCTTTGTATGTAAGGATGAACATAGTAATTAGGTGATTTCTTCATGCTTCTGAAATTTGACATAATAAGGAATTATTGGTGATCTCTTCCTGCTTATGCATAAGTGTAAAAAAACTAAATGTCTAGCTCATACACTAGAAACCAAAACAGTAAAATAAGATCATTGAGACAAATCTAGATAAAACTAAACAGCATCTAACAATGATTGTGTCCTTACTCGATATCAGCATTTGTTGGCATATCAATAAGAGGATTTTCAGCTTGATCACCTTCACATATTAAACCAGCATTGTTCCCATCCATCACAGAATCTTGGTCCTCCCTAGTCATGTGCCCCTTCAATAGAAGATTACTAGAAACCGCTTTATTATTCTTTAACTGAGTAAGCTCCTTACAGTCAGTCACTTTAGCCTGTATTTTTAAGGAAGCACGCTTTGAATTACTGTTCTTTTCAACAGCAGAGTCACCAATTGGCTCCGGAACATCTGACACATGGAAAAAGTTTCACTAAACATACCTATTTTCATAAATATAGAGCTCCATATGACCATCCAATTAGTACTTTCCAATTACTACTCAAAGAATAAGGTGTATGTGGCAAAATGAACAGAGCACAAACTTTTTGATATTGCCAAGTGCAAATCCTATTTTTTGCAGGAAAAAATACCTTCCATTTCAGCGTGTAAGCTTTCCAACTGACACTTCAATTTTGTTGACACAGAATCTGCCAGTTGCTCAGCTTCCTGGACATCAGCCAGACAAATGCTCTTTGTCAATAGCATGCTACATAGAATAAAATCAGAAAATCCAGCAAAGAAATTTAACATATAATCTGAAATATAAGACTCCAGCACAATGATTAGTACTCGCATCTATCTTGAAGTTACATGGCCTTCGCCAATGATGGCATGTTGTGATGGTTAAATTGTTGTGTTGTTCTTGCCATCAAGGTTCAAATCAAATTGGGGATGAGGTACCCCATTTGTGGCCTCACCGGATCATAGCTCCGGGTCAAAGTGTTTACCCCTTTAAAAAAAAAGTTACATGGCCTTCAAGGAATGTTCTGTCAATTCTTTTTCGTCTGATAAGCTCAGGAGTTTAAATGTATTTTTTAGCACTGGTTCCAAAGAAACTTGATTCTTCTTCGCTTTTGGACTTCTCGCCAATTGCCCACAGTAATATTGCCAATAAAGTGATCTCTAAAGCCATTGCTGAGAGGATAAAATCTTAATCTCAAAATTGATTTCAAAGAAGGGTGGCTTTATGGAAGGCAGTCAAATTTTGAACACAGTCATTCATTGTCATTCATGAGCTGTTTCATTCTGTTTGTAAGGACAATATCAAAGAGATAGTGGTCAAGTTGGATATTGCTAATACCTGTGAATCTGTGACCGAGTCCATTGGAAGTTTTTAGTGTTGTCTTGTTGGTTTTTGGCTTCAACAAAAAAATGGATTAGCTGGGTTATGAATGTGGTCTGCAAAGCTTGTTTTCAATCTTGGTCAATGGCAACCCTAATGGCTGCTTTTAAAACTCCAAAGGGAGTGGACAAGGCTACTTTTGTTTCCTTACCTTTTCATCGTTATGACAAAAGCCTTAGGCATACTTATAAAGGGTTGCAAGTTGTGGGGTAATCTAGCAGATTTGCAAGCTTCTCCTCTTTTGCACCTAGTGACCAATAGACAGTTAATGGATGATACCACTTATTGGCTTTGATATGGTGCTGGAAGCACACTCTTGATGTGAAGATTTAAAACATTATGCATCAGCCTCAGGACAGCTTATAAATAAGGCAAAATCTAAGATTTTATTTTTCAATGTTGGCCCCCCTGATTGCACGGGCAATTGTCAATAATTTGGGAGTTTGAGCTACTTTGCTTCCTTGAAAATATCTCATCAGCATTCATCTCTTTATGAATCTATGTTAAGTAAACTTGTGGGATGAAGTGGGGGCTGAAAATAAAGCGGTTTTGAAAGCTATTCATATAAATCTTTTGTCAATCTTCCCATTTCTATGGGTAAAATCAACAGTATCTGCAGGAATTTTCATTTGCAAGTCACTCAAGATGACAAGAAATTCCTGCTTCTTAAGTAGGAAAAAGTTCGCAGATTAAAATCTCAGGGTAGTGCAGCTGTTAAGAGCTAAGAATTGTAAAGCATGGCTCTAGGTAATAAACTGGCTAGACACTTGAATAATTATGATACTAGTTGGAGTTATCTTCTGAAACATAAGTTTTTGAGGATGGCGTGGCTCTTGGTTGCCTCACATGATGTTACATGTTTGAGACTCACCTAGGACTTGGGTGATGGGCATTCAGGTGATTTCTGATTTATTTACTCACTAGCTTATTGGAGGCTAGGGAGTGTTTGATTCTTGTTGGTGTTCTAAGGTTTGTGATATTATATGTGTGTGAGTGTGTGTCCCTTGTTTGCATTGTAAGGACTGCATTAGTTGGAGCGGAGACCCTTTGGGAAAATATTCAGTCTGTGCTGATTAGCTCTTCTCATAAATAAGAACTTTCCCATGCTCAAGGATTGGTCTGCAAAATTTATTGGGTATAAAGCAGCTTCCCCCAAGTGTAACAATTTTGCTGGGATGGCTTCACTTAACCAGATTCTTACTTATGACAACCTTCTAAAAACAGGTTTTCACGGTCCATGAAGGTGTGTGCTTTGTTTCAGTTCTGAAGAATCAATCAATCACTTCTTGTTGCTGTGTCCTTTTCGACTCTACCATTTCAGATCAAATTATGAGGTGGATGGGTCTTTGTTGGGCGCCCCATGTACTGTTGCAATAAGATCCTTGTCTCTATCTTTTAAATTTTTATCAAACTCTCGAGGTTGGCTCTGGCTCTTTAATTTCTCAAGATGTTTTTCTTTCCTAGGAAAGGTTTCTAAAGTTAAGTTTCAAATAGTATGTTCCTCACTTGGCAACAAGATGTGACTGGTTGGAGATATGATTATTGCTATTAATACAGGAAGCCCAAGAGTTATGAACACTTCTGATGAGATGGCTTTGTATATCATTTTCCCTGAATCTTGGTTGGATCATGAGAAGTGGTTGGCTTTCATCCACAGTAGATTTTTGTTTTACAATATGTTTATTAATAGTGAGACACTCGAGTGTTGTAGGTGCTATCCTATGTGATAAACCCCCTTTGATGATAACTAGTGATTGGTGTAACAGGGTGACAAAAATGTGAGCCTTGTCCACATAATCAGCAGTTTGGTGATTCATGTGTGGGTATTTATCTCTGGCTCATTTGAGCTTTTTATTATGGGTTGCTTTCAGCCCATTTCGATCTTGTGTATTGTTGTTTATGGTGAAGACACCAACGATTTTTTGTTGTGTTTGGTGTAAGGATTCTTCCTTTCGCATGGTTAGAGATAGTTGGTGCAGCACAGAGGTCCATCAAAGTCTCGGGATCCTTACCTTCGGGAATGGGAGCTAGTGACTTCATTAAAGCCATCCATGGAGGATTTGGTTTGGGTGAATCTCAGCCTCAAGGATCAAAGGCTTGCATCCAAGAGGATTTAATTCAAAAATTGGTGTCTGGGTCGGATGGAGAGGATGTTAAGGAGTCTGGGCTTGTTGGAATGGCAATTAGGCAGATGTAAGCTTCACTAGGATGCAGATGCTATGTATATATAGGTGACTAGAGAGATTCTGAGCCTTCAACAAGGATTTGGGTTTGGTTACTCACTCTTGAGGGCAATTAGAAGTTTCCAACTCTTTCACATTAGCCTATTTGTAGTCCACCAAACTCATGAGATCCAAAGAGAGTTCAGAGGTTTTGTGTGGGTTCAAATTCCCTGCTTTAGATGCAGGTTGTCCAGAAGGAACTTCTGGTGGTGGTTTGGGTGGCATGGAGGAGCTACTGGGGAAGGGCATGGTTAGTTGAAGCGTGACTTAAGGTGGTGAGGTAAGCAGTTGGAGCCCGTGTTTAGTTTCTCCTCATTGGTAGTTGGTTTTGGGTTGACAGCTAGTAGTTAGGGCATTTTTTAGATGGTTGTTAGCTTTACTGCTTTCAAAACTTTGGCTCGTTGTTAATGTTAACTATTTTCCATGCATCCATGGGTAATCACCCCCACAGATCCCTCATTAATTGATCAAAAAAAAAGAATAAATCTTTACTACCTTGCATACACATAGTTCTTTAGTCAGTCCAAGCTAACTCATTTATTATTTGATCCTCTAATGAGCCCAATTGTTATCATGTACTTGAATAATTAATATAAGGACTAGACTGCAACCTCAAGTTTCAACATCTCTTTTCATCTTGATGATGGGTCATGAGGAATGATCTGAAACTTTAATTCAAAAAATGCCTAGATATTTTTTACCAAAATCTTGCTTGCATAATTTAAAGAATGAGGAACGCTTAAAATCTTTACTTATAGTAGTCAAAACTAAGTAATTGATACCAGTCCTTAGAACTAAGCTGCTTGAATTGACTCCCAGCTTCTTGGGGTAAGGGTCATTTACTAGTATATGCTCTTGTTATGTTATACCAGTTATAAACTTGAGATTATCTTTATACATATTAATTAGTTGATTTTAATAATACGCTAAAGCTTTGTGTCTTTATTTTCCATCTGATGTCACCTTTGTGCTTTGTTGCCGTTACATGTTCATCTTACTTATGTTCAACTACAAGATTCTTTTGAAAATTTTGATTTAAAGTACAAAAGTGTCACAGCTGACAGAAGACCAGCAACACATGGAAATGAAATGAGCACAAGAGAAAACTGACATCGTGGAAGCTTACAATAAATAGTAGAGGCTTGACTCCAAATGATCACTCAAGGGAAAAAGGAGATTATATTTATACATATTAATTAGTTGATTTTAATAATATGCTAAAGCTTTGTGTCTTTATTTTCCATCTGATGTCACGTTTGTTCTTTGTTGCCATTACATGTTCATCTTACTTATGTTCAACTACATGATTCTTTTGAAAATTTTGATTTAAAGTACAATAGTGTCACAGCTGACAGAAGACCAGCAACACGTGGAAATGAAATGAGCACAAGAAAAACCTGACATCGTGGAACCTTACAACAAATAGTTGGGGCTTGACTCCAAATGATCACTCAAGGGAAAAACGACTAAACCTAGTGTTAAGGCATGAATGTGCAAGTTATTAGATCTTGTTTCTAACTGCTTCCATATTAAGTTTTAATTTTGACATAAATTTTGTATGTGAAACAGCCAGAAGCTAAAAGGCTCCAAATATTTAACTTTCATAAAGGCTGATGTCAAAAATAACCACATTTTGGTATGTTCGTTCAACTATGAAAGTGAACTATGCTTGAGTGACTAATTCTAATTTAGTTTAGATTATCATGCCAAGATGCATGTGAAAAAACCGAAGGAGAGGAATCTAAGGGCTCTTTTTTACCTTCAGATTACACTGGCCATTATAACCTGATTAAAGATCCAGACAAACTTCCTTGTAAACTATTTGAAAGCTAATTATAAATAATAGTGGCATAAAAAATCAGCATGACCTAACTCTACATTAACTAGCATATCTATCTTCTATGTCACAAGGTTTGCAAAATTTAAGCCATCAAGTTCCGAATTTGTTGAACCATTAAAAACCCTAAAAAAATTGTTTAAATTCAATCTGAAATTCGTGCCAATAATAAAAGGCTACGGAAATATTTTTGGATTTTTTTCCATTTTCTCTTCACTATTATTTGGAATCTTGCTACGAAGGACAGGAGTTGAAACAACTGTCAGGTCAGAAGACCTACTCAAGAGGCAAAATCTAGTTTTCTCCCCTGCAGAAACCCTAGTGCTGCTGGCTGGAGTCCTGGATCAAAGCAGGGATGGCATGGTTCTAAGCGAGTTGCGATTTCTTATTTGATGCCTACCCAAACAAAAATGTGGGCACATCCAGCTGCGAAAATGGCCATTCATGAGTTCTGTCGCCGTTTTAATGGGCATAATACAAGAGAATCAGTTGTCGCTCAACTGTATTTCTTTGTCAGGATCCATCAAACTAGAGGGATCAATCTGGAAGTAGATAAATGAGTAGGAAATCAGTTGCTTAATCACTTAGTTGTAGTCTTACATTTTTTCTGTAATGTTTTTAATTTTAGTTTTTGCTTCTATTTAGCTTTTTTTACAAAAAATACTTTTTAAATTTAGATTTAAATTTTTAGGTTTTCTTTTTATTTTCATTTTTTGTTTTAAAATAAAAATTAATCTCTATTTTTTCTAACAATTTGAATTTAATTCTAGATTTTGTTGTGGATTCAATATATTCAAAATAAATTTTTAAAACATTAAAATTATATTTTTAATAATAATACATATATTTATTATATATTTAATAATATTTAAACTAAAATTTTACACATATTTATATGAATGTTTTTAAATTTATTATAATGTATTTGAATTAAACTAATATTGTTTTTTTACATTTAAAAAATATTTTTTTATATAAGGTGAATTTAGTCACGAATTTTTCCCAATTTTTTCCTGACCAGGCTTCATTCGAATTTCATTATTGTCGAACTCGAACATGAACCTTGTGACATAGTCTATGTTTACAAAATCTATTTAAAATATGCCGAAAGATATCCTTGGGTATAAATCTTGAAAACTTGGGGAGCAGTCCACAATTGGATGGCCAAGATAATTAGTAAACAATTTAAGATTTGTAGATTTGAATATGAAAGAAGCAAATGAGACCTTGGAAATACAGATGTTAGATAAAACCATAGACAGAACACCAAAAGCGCTTTTTGATTATATACTCAATATCAACCTATTGTGTGTGTGCAACAATGGAGGATCTGAAAAATTGGAAGAGTAGGAACTGGCGCCTATTTCCCTGATCAGAAATACAATTCCTAATCAAACATTTATATAAGCTGGAGATTCAAACCGCAGAAGATAGAGACGACTTTCACAAAAGATGATGATTATTGGGAAATTCAGGTTTGCACATGGGACCTCAGTCACCACTTTTCAAATCAGAAAAGAAGTTGATATATGTACCACTGTGTATACACCTATACATACTACCTCCAGAACCACTGGATGAAGATAAACCATGAGAGCATGTATCAAAACAGAAGACTCGTCAGAAAGCACATAACTCTCTTCATTATGCATACACCTATACATACTACCTCCAACCATGGGATGAAGATAACCATAAGAGCATGCATCAAAATGGAAGACTCATCTGAGAGCACATAACTCTCTTCTTATGCCAAATCTGTACCAAAATCAATCTAAAAGCACTCTCTTCACTATGTATACACCTATACATACGACCTCCAAAACCATGGGATGAATATAACCATAAGAGCATGCATCAAAATGGAAGACTCATCTGAGAGCACATAACTCTCTTCTTATGCCAAATCTGTACCAAAATCAATCTAAAAGCACCTTTACTTCACACAGTTTGAATCAATACAGCCTTTAGAATACAGATAATGGAAATTAACCATAAACGTTTGCCATTTGATTTTACAAATGCAGTAGAGTAAGATAAAAGGCTGGAAATTGCAGTACTCTCAGAAGGCAACATGTAGAGTTACAAGGTAAAAAGACCTCAAGGTCTATTTTAAACAGTCCGTACAAGTTCGGAGACCTAAAGAAACCATGAAGAAGGAAGGGAAAGTCTTTATTTAGAGAAATAATGGCAAATTTTATGCAGAGAAAGATTGGAAAGGGGGCTTGAAACTAATAAAAATAATTCAATGCATAAACAAGTCGAAAAGCAAATTGAAAATAGGGGTACTTGTGGAGGCAAGATAATCTTCAGGAAGGAAATTTCATGGAAAATGTTGAGGGATTGATAACAGAAGCAATTTGGATCAAAAATGAGCAAACGAAACTAGAGAATGTTGGATTGGTTGCACTCCAAAAGCAACAGCCTCTTATTTGTTGTCAAAACCGACAGCAAAATTAAGAAGAAACTCCTCAAACCAAGATATGAAGCATAATAGACCAGTACAGGATTCCCAAAATCAGATATCCAAGGAAATATAGAAAAGATGCATCATGACAACAGGAGGAAATGGAATCTTGCCAAAACTGTAACAAATTTAGCTATCAGAATACAACCAGATGGTAATACACACAATAGTTGGGAAAGGAAACCAACAGCGCTAAATTACAAAAAGAAGCAAAAAATTCATTGAGAGTGGAGATCAGAAATATATAATATTTTGGCAGTGGAAGGGTTATATAACCCTCCAGCACCATTATTGGTGATGGAAGGAATAAACCTTCCAACAAGGGCCAATAAGAGGCCTTAGTCCGAATAAGAGGCTTGAATGCATCTGACAACAACCAATTAACCAAGCAGCTTAGTGGGGTGACTGCTCATGCTGACATTCTCTAGGAAACAAAGATTGGTAATCACTAATCAGCAGCTTGAGCAGTTGGTACATTATTTATGGAAGAAGCATGAATGGACTAAGAAGAGTGCTGATGGAGCCACTGGTAGACTTGCTGTACCTTGGAATCCTAAAACTCTGAAAGGATAATCTTGTATATGATGAAAAGATGATGTGGATTTGAGATGGAGGGTCACTATCATGCTTTAGTGTCACATTTATTTTTGAAATGATCAAGCATATTGTCAAGTCCAAAGGCTGCTTTTTTATATTATCTTAGCATGAAACCAAAGATCGGTATTTGCATATGGTGATGAGATTCTTGTACATGGTGATGAGATTTTTGGGGCTTAATTTTGTGGAGGAAAACTGCAAATGGTTTGTGCAAAATGAAGATGGGGCTATAAACTCATATTGCCACCTTGAATTTGGCAACAAATGCTCAAGTTCTTTGTGGCATGATAATACACCATAAATTTGTGGGGTACCAATGAGTCTTTTACCACCAGTGACCAGTTTTCCAATCAATGTATCTAGGATCCCCAACCCTGGGAATCTTTAGCTAAAAAATATAAATTTTGACGGATGACAGGATTCGTCAATCGTTTTTTGTTTTTTTGTTGCGCCAAAGGTATCCCCAAGACCGAGCCCAACACCTAACCCGCCTTACCTTGGCCTTACTTGCTGTCATGTTAATTTGTTAGGACCAGTTCTGATCAAAAGATATAAGCAGTCTAAACAAAATCAAGGTTAATCTAGATTGTACACTTTTATAGGGAATTATTAAGGCTCTTTCAGTGAGCTTTAGAGAATGAAATGTCTGCAAGTTTCAATCAAAGAAATAGACCACATGATGATTTTCCAAGAAGAATTAAACAGATGCCCTTTTATTAGGTGTCATACCTCAACCAAATCGTGCTTATATCTGACTCAAAAAATAGATATACAATCATGAAAAAAATGAATAACCGACTGAAAGTCTCATACATCTCAGGAGAACTCTCCTGCATCCTAATTTGAAGCTTCAAAGTGCTCATCATATATTACTGCCTGAAAATGATCTTTGTATGATTGCAAAATACTTAATATAGCTAGCTACCAAATACTTATTTCTTGATGATGCTGCATGTATAATGTAGTCCATTCAATATCAATAAAAACATAACAGAGAAGAATCCATGATACATAGTGAGTCTGAGCAACAAGAATACACGATTTTAATATATTATATCATCATGTCCGGGCATTCCAATAACTAGACACCATATTACTAGGCCGTTATGAATATATTTCTGGTCCTGTGCGAGACTCTCAATGTCTCAAAAAGTCCGCATGGTTATCATGAAGATTCCCATTATGCATTGATTCCTACATGTGATTGATGAAGAGAAAATTCAAAATTCCAAACGGAACAAGCTCAGCTACCAAATCTGGAAGTCCAAAGCTGATGTTCAGTCTTAACTCTTAGCATGGAAAGTTCTTCCTGTTAAAACTGTCTATTGGCCATCACCTTAAATTTGTTTACCCACTGCCCACTTGCCCTTTTTATGCCAAATCAAAATCCATAAAACCTGCTTTTTGGTTTTGCACTCATGCTCGCAATTATGGAACTCTCTGTTTGCTGCCTTGCCTGCCTTATTCCTTCAGCCATGTCTTGGATATCAGCTCTCCTTGGTGCTTCCTCATCCTTGGACGTTTTATCCCACACTTGCAGACACATGATTATCAAATGTATTCGGAAACTCCGTTGCAATGCTGTTTTCTCTCCAAATAGGAAATCTGCAAAGAAGTTGGTATAATATTTTACAAGACAGCAAAGTTTACAAGCTTCTTCAACAGCTGCACACAAGTATCGAGAGTAATGGAGATCCTACCGTTTATCATTCACCTTTGGTTGGACTAATGTAACTGTTCTGTTGTTATCTGCTGCTGTAGTTTCTTGGATCTACAGCCATTTTTGTGGCTGTTGTAGCTGCTGTAATGTTTGTTTTCTACAGCTACCTTGTAATAACTGTTGTTACTACTTACCAGCTGTCTTGTTTCAGCTTTTGAAGTTTTATCTACTGACGCTTCTCAGTGATATGTTGTTCTTTTTAAAGCTTTTTCCAATAAAATGAAAGAAAAAAAACTCTCAAACTACATAAACACAAACTGCTCAATGCCATAATACAACATTTGTGCTTCATAACTCATTCTGAAGGTCATCACACTTAGCTCCAATATCACTAGAGACACTTCAAAAATGGGTTATCCACCTCTGCCATTCCTGAAGAATCAAGAAGCATTATAGCAGGTTGGGATATCTGTTTGAAAAAGATTATTTATATAGTCCTTCTAAGGCCCATAAAAGAAGCTTGAATTCAATAGTCTGCATAACCCAATATGATATGAGAAAATAATACGGGTAACATTTTAAGTTCCCGGGGATGTGTTGCATGTGTACATTATGAATCACCAATCCAATTTAAAAAACAAAATTGTCTTCGCTGGCATTATTGAGTTAAAGTTAAACAATAGGTAACAGTCTCACTAGGTGCTTGGCCATAAACTACTGTTCATTTCACCTCTAACTCAATATCAAGCTTAAAATCCAAACCTATAACCACATAACAGATAAAGATCCATGACCAATAGCAAGTCTCAACAACAGTGAATACCCAGCTTTTAAGATTTTTTTTTTTTGCGTTGAACACCCAGCTTTTAATATATTTACCATCATTTTATGACATCCTAATAACGATGCTCCATGTTACTAGGCAGTGATGAATCTAAATAGCAATAACTCAAAAGGTCTGCACATAAAACGCAGATTTCCGTTACACTGATTGCTGCTTTGTGTTCCTATACCTGAACAGAGATGGGAAAAATTAAAAAAATTTAATATGAACTCTCAAACTAGATCACCATAAACTGCTCAAAATGGCACAATACAATATTTGTGTTTCATAAGTTGTTCAGAAGCTTGTCTAACTTTGATCCAATGTTATTATAGACACTTTGAATATGAAGTCAAGGCATTTGGAAAGGATATACCTACGTCATTCGCTGAGGAATCAAAAAGGATCATACCAGTTTGGGATATCATAATTACTTATATAGTTCTTCGGCTTCCAAGACCCACAAAAGAAGCTTGAATTCAACAATCCATACAACCCAATATGATACAGGAAAATAATGCAGGCATTCAAAGTTCCTAAAGACATGTTGCATGGATACAGCATGAATTACCAATCATATTTTAAAAAAAAAAATTTTGCTGGCAATATTTTGTTAAAACAATAAATAAAATCCTTGGTACTTGTCCATACAAACTATTGTACATTTTAACTCTGTAAATTGTTGCTCTTTCTATCGTTAATGCACACTTGTTCAACAATTTCATTTACCAGGTAATGGAAATTTCAAAAATAATGATCTGTTCAAGTGAGACGTCTGAATTAATGAAAGTGGGAAATATTTACAAGGATCTTTGAAATTGACAGAGATCCAGATCCAAAAAGATGGATGAGAAAGGGAATGCTGTTGAAATAATGGTGACTAAATGCGAGGACCTTTGGACAGATACTGCTACAAGTAGGGAATGTACAAACAAATTTTATCATATTAGCATTTGTAAGAGCCCATTTATAAAATGATAATATATCTTCTGAGACTTCCCTCTTTCTATTTAATGAGGATCAGAACTCTAAGGGCAACATGTCAAATGAGATGAAATATCCAAATCAAAATATGTAATTGATGTGACAGGAAATGACCCAGGAAAGTTTTCCTGGATGAAATCTCTTCCTCCTGCTGCCCTGTTATAACATTTTGATTTGCCCAAAAGTATTGGTTTCCATGAGGACTGTGGAGTACCAAATCACAGATAATCAGTGTTTGTCCAGGTTTATGGGATGGAGGCTACTGATACAAGAATGCACAGTTTCAGAGATGGAAAAAATTTTCTAAATATTGGGAGCAGTGGGGGGACAATTGTTAAAATTACATAAACAAGCTATAAGAAACTCAAATTTTAAAAATTAAACACAAAACGCTGAATTTTGCAATGACAGTCCTCCCTCTTTCAGTTCTTTGGGGGTTCTTTGCATTCTTTTCCTTGAATGATTAGTATACTACCTTTTTTAATTTTATCCAATGAATGGTGCAAATTTTCCAGTGCTGTTGAGGAAATCCCCTCCGAATTTCCAAGTCCCAAGGACATATACCAAATCCCTGGGGACACATTTCAATGGAAAAATGCAAATCATTTTCTGTTCATATTCAAACTCCTATTGTCTGAACATGGATTTTATTCCCAATTTCCTAAGACTACAGCGCAAAGCTCTACTTGTGTTCTGTTCATGAAGTTTTGATGGTTCTTTTCTGCTCTTCAGTTACAAGTATTCCGCTCACTTCTTTCTCTGATTTAATGCCAGTGGATCAATACTTCTTAGTTTTCAGTATAGCTCCCATGGTTATGATTATCATATAAATAGCAGGCATGGACCAAACTGTTATAGCCCAATTTTGACAGATACATGAAAATTGGGATTTGTTCTAGTAATAGCATATGTTCATGAAAAAATTAAAAATTTTGGTATTAATCAGATTGATAGTAAAAATATTTACATGATCTCTTTAGGAATTTTGGAATCCTGCCACTTTGGTTTACATGCCATAAATTTTACAGTTTTCTACCCAATTTGTATGATATAAAAAATAAAGAGGTCACAAAATTTAAGAGGGGGCTGTTATATTACTTAGGACCCACATGGATTGTATATATCCATTGGAGTTTGTGACTGGTCTCTAAGAATATGCATAGTGGATTTTAAAGGCATATTTTTAAACCCAACACCCGAATATTTTTTCAAAACAATCGTCTGATGCATGCTGAGGGATTACTGGTAGCTGATAATTCATATAATTGAGAATTTGAGAGCATAAGGCTATGAAGACTGAATGTACAAATCTTATGTGGTGGCAAAAGGCCATTTTCATTATAGAGGAACTTGTGTTATACTTGAGTAGCACCTTGGGAAGGCCTTTCAATTCGATTTCTATTTGGCAACAAAATATCATCCAGTCGTTTTAGAGAAGGTTAATAACATAATGGGAAGTTGGGAACCATGCTGCTCCTGCCATGTTTCAACTGCCAACACAGACCAAGTGGAACTTAAATTGTCTCCACTGTATCTGTATTAATAATTTTCAATTTGGAATACTCTGATCAGTGTGTATGTTCTCTAGTTATAACAATTGCATTAAAATTTTATTTGTTGCTCAATCCTCTGAAGCCATTTTCAAATCTGGAACTCAAAAACCCCCACCATCATTTCCATTTCAACATGATGTTGGAGACTTTTTCACAGAGAAACAAAAACCTTCAAAATATGGTGAAATGCATTTTTAGGAAATTAAAATTTCTTGAAGTTTTTTCTTATGATATCTTTCTCTTTGTTTATGCATTTTTTAAATTCCAGATTTTTTTCCTTGTTAATTGAAAAAACCTTAATCTTTTTGTTGTCGGTTTAGTCTTAAGAAACATTTTTGATACTATGATCCCAACGTCATTCTCAACCCCATATTCTTGAGAAGAAAATTCAAGTTTTGCTAGTGTACAATGCCCACTGCTAAAGATTGATTTCAGAGACTTTTCTGGTTCCTTGTTCTTTAGTTAAGTCTTCCAACATATAAGGAGTCTCCGGACAAATCACCCCTATTAGATGTTCATGTGACTAAAATGCTGTTCTGCAGTCTTTCAGGTTCGGGTATACTAATCTCGCTTGATATTGTAGCTACATAACCAGACAGTCATATTACCTTTGAGAATAGCAGTAATACCATGTTGTCCCTGCAAAAATCAATGCATCAATGTTCTGAATCCTACTTCAAAGAAAACCTACTTAAAAAGAAGGAGAACAAGAAATTACAAGGTAGAAGGTAGAGAATTAATTATGAGTGGTACAAAGGAGCTCCAACAAAAAAAAACTAAAAGAGTATCTAATGTGGTATTTTATTTTTGCATTTAGTTTATTACTTTATAGTTTATTGCATATATGCACCTAAGATAGGATAAGTTTGCTTTGATGGGTATCTACTTGGTGTGTTGCACTTGCATCATGTCACTTGTACTTTCCTTGTTTAGTGGAGTTGTACTACATACATGTGCTATATCTCGTATTATTCCACATTGGTTGCAAATTCATATCTCTTGATGTTGCATCCTCTACATACCCACTTGCACCAATCTGATCATCTTACTGCAATCCATCCTTTGCTTACGATACAGCTTACTCTATCATATTGATCTTCTTTGTGCTTTACTTTAGGCCTTTTAAATCTCGGGTGGCTATCTTCATAACCAAATCTTACATGGTATGAAAGCTTGAGAGTGCCTCTGATTAGTCTTCTCTAAGATCTAAGATTGCAGATCTTGTTCTTTCTTGAAAGCTCCTATCTTCTGATGTTAATCTAGAGAGTCAAAAAAAAAAAAAATTTAAAAACTAGATTCGGGGAAATATTTGTGTCTTTGTATTGCAAGTGTATTTTGGAGCTTGATAAAACAAATGTAAGCTCACCGTTGAATTCATGAACATCCAAGATAATCAATCTTACCTTTTCTCGCATCCCAATTGGATATTGGAGGCCAAATCTAAGAAGATTTTAATTTGGGAGGTGTTTGACAGATCCAACTACAAGCCATCATTTTGGAGAATTGGGGGTCAAATTCAACCCTACTATAACATCCAACAAGCCCAAAGATTGATTGACTATCAAATTCTCAAGATAGAAGCACATGGCCTTGGGCCCTCAATGAACAATATGACTCCTCAATTGCCCATCCAATACTATACAGTCCGTCAATCAAAAGTGGCGTATGTGCAGGTAAAATATTTATAGTTTATTCCATAGTAGCATAAATCAGGAAAAACTCCCAATTATACCCGATTAATCGGCAATCAGGCATGGTGCCAATTTTTCCCCAAAAAATCGGGAAAAATGAGTCAACATGGTCAACGTTTTTTTAATTTTTCAGAAAAAATTGGGTTTAAATCACGTTTAATCGGCACCCTAAAACACACCGAAAGGAGGTCATCGCAAACCCTATCGTGTGCCCAAAGACCTCCGCGATTTCTTGTAAAAACAACGTACATCCAATGGGCAAGCACATCCAACAGGAGATACATAGGTCATCTCAAGTTATTTATCTGACAGGAAGACTTCTGACACAGATTTATAATTGTATCGAATTTATTTTTGTGTGCTATATGAATATATGCAGCTTTCAATTTATAAATGCATATTCTGTATTTCTTTGTGTAAATTTTGTATATGTATATAAATTCAATCAATAAATTTTTTTTGTATATGTATTGAATGTATATATATCTGTATACTGTATGTATATATGTATTTATTTATGAATTTATATGTATTTATTTGTTTACAAATTCCATACATAATAAATTATGTATATGTATCTGTCTACTGTATATATATGTATTTATTTTTGAATTTATATGTATTTATTTATTTATTTATTTGATACATAATAAATTATATATATGTATATTCTATTATGTAAATGTATTCTGTATATTTACAAATTTATGTATTTATATTTTGTATATTTATATATTATTTATAATATATATTATGTACATATGTAATAAAATGTAATAAATGTATATATTCTGTATAAATTTATATGATGTATATTTTGTGTAATATTATATTTATATAGATTTTATACGATATAGACATGGTATATTTTATATAACTATACTGTATTTACAATATACAGTATATATTGTAGATATATTAATTTTATACAATATAGACACAATATATTTTGTATATTCTATATAAACATACCATATTTCCAGTATACAATATACAGTATATTTATACTGTATACTGTAAAAATACTATATAAATTTATTTATACAGAATATACAAAATTTATTTATAAATTTATATTCTATGTATTTATATTCTGTATATTTATACAGAAAATATATGAAATACAAAAAAGTTAAAAACTTGCATATATATTAATATGTATATAAACAATGAAAATCTATGGCGACATACAACACATTTGCATATATATATGATATATCGATATGAAATTTGAATATAACAATGAAAATCTATGGCGACATACAACACATTTGCATATATATATGATATATCGATATGAAATTTGAATATAACAATGAAATCTATTTTCTACAATTAATGGGTTGAACTCTTATTTGTTGTCAATATATCTATGCTGTCGAAATGCCCTTTAAATAAAAAAAATAGTTTTTGGCTGTTTTTCTTCAATTTTTTACGTTTTTTTGTAAATCTGATTTTTTCCCGGTTTTTTGCTGATTTTTTCCCGATTTTTTCAAAAAATCCTACTCCTCTAGTTTGCCAATTTTTTCCCAAAACGATTTATGCTACTATGGTTTATTCATAGCCTTTTAAATTATGTGCAAGGTAAAGCCCACAAGGTACTATACCTTGCTTACATTATGAGCTGCATAACACAGTATAGCCATTGTACACATAACCATCACAACAACAGTCACATGACCTAAACTTGTCACTTACATCTCTACTGCTCAACAATCATCACTACCATACCACACACCATGACCAATTCCCCACTATCTACAACCAATCCATTACCAATCTCCCACTTGACGACCACCTACATTGATGGGGTTGCCAATTTTCTTCGCCCTCACACCACCACCACCAACTGAACCATTGGGCCCCTTTTATAGAGAGTTTGAAAATGCTTAAAAAAAGAATGAGGAAAACCCACAATGAGAGAGCATAATTAGATATTGACATCCTCACCTCACCAAATTGGTCATCTAGGAAAGAGAAGCCCAATTAAGAATTTTGCAAGAAACCTAGGCATGAAGAACATCAATGTTATGCAAAACCAAGTGTTAAGTTGACGCATCTTCTACAAAACAATCATATAAAACTGCTTCAACTATGTTTGGGGGTTTATTTTTCTCTTCTTTACAAATAGAGAGTCAAAAGGGCAAGTCACTAGTTGTTGTTGCAATGACTAAGAAAATGGAATAGATCCTTGATTCAAAAGCTTCACATCACATGACTTCATCACAAAGTGTGTTTTCTTCATTTGAGATTTGATCTATACCACATATCCTAACAGGTGACAAAACATGCATATTTGTAGGAGAGGATCTCTTGACATAACTGAAGGATCATTCAATATTGTCCGTTGCGCACATTTATTGTTAACTAATCTCTCTTCTATCTATCAAACTACAATATTGAGACAAGAGTGTTAAGTTCACTAAAGACTCCATAATGATTCAGGATTTGCAGAATAGTGATACTGTTTCAATCAAGGAGGCAAATGATCAATCTAGAATTTACACCTTCTCATATTTTGTTCCTGATGTTCCTCCAACTAATTTTCACATATGCATGCATCTAGCATGGACACTTCTCAAGAGATACACAATGGTTACTTGAACCTTCATGTCCTTTCATTAACTGAGATTTTAGAAAGATGTGTTGACATTCCATCTCCTACTTCTACCAGATAGCATTCCTTCATCCACGATTTCTGGACATTCATTGTCTTCTAGAGACAATTCCTTGTGACGAGTACTTAATTAACCTTTCAAGATTGTTTTTGAGTCTCCTCTTACAGATTTGGAAAACACCATTGAAGACATTCATATCCGCTTCAATGATAGTTCCATAATAGTAGTTATCTCTTTGTCTTTGGTTCCTATCATTCATCAATTTTCACATGGTCACATGGTTATGGTCACTTTCTTCAAGGAGGCCTTAGACTACTAATTTGATTGTGACACCTTTGGCACCAACATGGTATCATCTATGCAGCTTCCGAAGAAATACATTCTAGTTTTTCTTCATCCATATTCCTATTAAAAATGGGAAGATAACTAAGAAGTACCATATTCAATTAAGAGAGCAACCTCTATTATTTCAAGATCTGTACAGTGCTCCAACACAAAAAAACACTTCAAAAGCACTGAAAAAGGTAGATCATGAGAATCTAGTTCACTGATCAAAATAATTGCAGAAGCAAAGATATTTTCTTCGATTACAATTTTAGAGAATATTGACCTTATATTCACTAAATGTTACATCAGGAATATGAATATAATTTATAAATCAACATTTAGCTACACCAGGACATTCTTAAGTTTCCCTATGACAAGACTTGTATTCAAACTAATTCTAAGAACAGAATCATTTCTTAATATTTTATCTGGTTCAAAAAGAAACCAACCTTATTCAAAGATGTGTGTGAATTTGGTGACACGCGCATTTCATTCTCCAAATCTGTCAAAATTTCATGTCTCTCAACCTGAAATTATAGCAGAAAACAAAATTACAGCCTGATATGGCATCCTTACATGATGTCAACTACCAACAGCAATAAAATATAAGATATATAAAGTAGGCAGTAGCACTACAGAAGTCTCTTTTTGATACCTTTCTTGAATTTTCATTGCAAGCAAAGTTGTCAGCTTCAATATTCAAAGAACTTTCTTTACTTTCAGATAAAAGAATAGATGCGCTGACATCCTGGGCACCAACTTTAGAGATAGCATTGCACTCAGCACTTGTTTTAACGTCCTGAAAAATAGGACTTCTTTTAACTTGCACACTGTTCTCTGGGATAGAATTCTCTAAATTGTCCAGTGCCAGCTCTGTCACTGCACTATCCACATAAGAAATCTTATCTTTGATCCCTTGTAAATTTCTGGAGAGTCCGCAATTATCTTCCATTGCATTACATGAGACATCTTTTGAAATAAATTGACTGTGCATATTCTGAAATCTGCCTGCCATGGGGGGCAACTGACTTTCCTGCCTCAAACACATTTCATTTGGATAATGAGATGAATTAATTTCTCCTGTAAGCATGAATTCTGCTTCTGACGAACCAACATTTGACATGATTCTTGTTAATGATGTTCCATCAACTTGAGGCACTGCATGCTTAGGGCAAAATGCCCATAAATCAATCTGAAATAAATGAATTGTAAAAACCATTGCTTAGAAAAGCCTTACGATACAAGCAAACTGTAAAACTAAACTACAGATTAAGTATAGCACACAATAATAGAAAATGCCTTCATAGAAACAAAAAGAATGAGAACTTACATCACCACTGCCCTCCTTACTAGAAATTCCCATCCAAAGCTTCATCTCCCTTGCACAAAGGGGATGGAATGCAGTTTCACAACTTCCTGGAATAGCAAACAACATTTAGAACATACACATAATATTTCTTTTTGGCAAATAAAATAATGAGCTTGTGTCTTTTTAACAGGCACTGTTCCACCCACATCATAGGAAACTTCTGAGAAGTTCAGGATACTTATGTCAGTAAGCTGCATAACCCTGAAATTAACATAGAGTGACAGAACTGTGATTTAAGGAATAGCGTGCATTAAAGAATCTAACAAGATAATTTCCATACACTTTGAAGTTTTGAACGCATGCAAAAGTTCATCTTCATCCCTCTAAAGTTTTTAATTTTTAGCTGTTGTTATTACATGAATTAAGTTTATGAGATGGTTTTTGAATACGGTTACTTGAAAAATCTATAAAATAGTTGAATAAACTGCAATTTACTCTAAAATAATATTTCAAAATATACCTCGACGGGACGAGAAAATCTTCAATTGTGTCAGACAAAAGGTTGCTGACATGAAGCATAGAATGCAACCTAGTATTATTAATTTACGGTGCCATTTAGTTTTATGCATAAGCATGAAATGCTTAAATTCTGGTTCTCTAATATTTAACCGTGCTCCCCATTCAATGGGTAATAGACAACCAATTAAAACATTTACTAAATAGTATGCATCCTCCTGAACAGGGGCTCCTGAAATTGAATTTTAATGGGGTTTCTGGAGGGACCCCAGGCCTCGCTGGGATTGGGACAGTGATTAGAGATCTGGAAGATCTGCTTGTAAAAGGTGGCTCTAACTTTTTAAGATTGAAGACTAATAATGAGGTGGAGTGGGAAGCAGATGGGCTAATCTCTCTCTCGCTAGATCTTTGTGGTGCAAGCAGCTTGTTGTCGAAGGTGATTTTGCTAATGTGATTGCAGGTTTGAACAAGGCAGATTGCCCTGATAGGAAGTTGGATAGCCTTACTGAACATGCTTCTTCTATGTAGAGATTTTGAGGATGTATTCTTTGCACATTGCTTTCAGAAGAGCAATGGAGCAGTGGACCTTTTAGCCCAACCTGGGGATGAATCAGTTGCATTTCATAACCCTAATGTGCCACTATGACCTCATAGGCAAGCCATGATAGATTTGTAGTTGGTGAAAGACCGCCATGAGGTATCACTCACGACATTGTTGTTGGCCACTTTTTTGCTTATGCTAGATTGAAGCTAAAGTACTGTATCTTGAGGTTTTATAAATGGTCCATATACTGGGCAGTTATGTAACTTTGTTGCAGGCTTGACTTTCACGGTGGAGCATGGGATCTGATCCCTGGTGCTTAGACATGTGTAGCATTTCAACTTCAAATATGGAGTGTGGCAGCATCTCATGTGTTTATTCTCAGTCTTCAGATATTGGTTTAGCTGCTGCTGCATGTCACTCCTGGGTGAAGAGTGGGACAATATTGCACACCACTGTAGTTGGAATTTTCAGAGCTCAAAAGTGGAAGTTGCTGCATTGCAAACAGATCTTTTAGAGGTTAACCAAGACATTGAAAATCTTCTTCCTTTTTGCTGTGATCTTAGGAAGGTGGTTAAATATCTTTTAGCATCTCACTGCCATGGCACTCCTGAGGTCATGAGCACTTTCACGCTTGGGCAGAACAGCATGTTGAGGTCATCCAAAGATTAAGTTTCTGGCTTTAGATAGTTGCAGCAATGAGAAGCCCTTCGAGCCAAGTCAGGTGGTGGTGAGTGGCTTGGCTGCAAAAGGGTGAGCTGGGAGGTTCGTGCAGGAGGCTAAAGGTACTGCTGGTTGGCGTGCTGATTTTGGCTTTCACTGCTGAGGCATTTTCAGCCCTCTTGATTCCTAATTGTTGCAGGTAATTTTCTGCAGTTCATTTTGATAGCTAGCCAGCCTTGTTGTGTGGGCCAGGTGAGTGCAGCTTGTCACCCTTACATGAGTTAGGCATTGGCGCATGGCATACATTTAACCATATGATGCATCTGTAAACCACCTACAGATTAAATGCCCACTCCATTGTAAATGAGGAAGTAGCATGCTTAAGCCATGTACCAGGACAAGTGACCTCTTAATAAGTCCCAGTTACCAGGTACAGATGACAGCAGTAACAGATGATAATATATAATGATTCAGTTTGCTGGTTTGAATCCAACTGCTTGGGTGTCACATTATGTAAAGAATGCCAAGTGAACCATTCGATCTAACAAGTCACAGGAATAAATACACCTAAGAAATGGATGAGTGACAAACCGACTCTTGCATTAAATATTACATGACATTAATCTCAAAAAATTGAGAACAAAACACATTTACTTAGCCTATCTATTCTTCTCTTTTCTAGCAAGGCCCAGACAGAGCAAAGTCTTATGATTAAATGGATGCAATGGATGCAACCATTTACTACCCAGAATAAAGTAGTTTAACTTTGGGATCTCTTTTGGCTGTGCTTAAATCTCTTTATACGTTACGTGCTCTCATTTGCAAACATCAACTTAAAATATATTTTATTAATGATTTGGCCCATCCTATCAGGTCAAGATAAAGATTTAACTCTAATAAATTTGAGCACAAGATTCAACTCATTTTAAGAATTAAACCTATCTACAACTTGGCTTTTATCAGTCAACTCTTAACACCACCACTCTTCAATTATTGACATGAGCTTACAAATTGTTACACCTGATGAACAGAATTTCTACACAATAAGGAGATTGGCACTTCCAATAACCAAGATGTCATTCAAGATGTTCAATTGCAGTTAAACACTCAATTTATCAGGTCATCAATCA
The DNA here is from genome assembly GCA_018584345.1 of Thuja plicata. Lineage (NCBI taxonomy): Eukaryota > Viridiplantae > Streptophyta > Pinopsida > Cupressales > Cupressaceae > Thuja > Thuja plicata. The sequence goes on from MU224267.1 coordinate 3,746,021, forward strand.
TGACGCTACAGCGTATATCTTGAAGATCTATTAAAATGACAAACAACAAACCTAAATACCAGTCAAATGTTGAATAAAGCAAATTGCTACATCCAACTCTGGTTGTGGAGTACCAGAATTGACTAGATCAGGTGCCTGTCCTAGGTGAATTTCACAGGAGGATACCCTTTGGTTGTGAAATCTAATAAGCTGAAAGCAACCCCACATGAGCATAGTAAACCCATCAAAAAGAAAACCTATATACCAAAACTAAATACCATGCTTGCTAATATAATCTCTTATAATTACAACACTTAAAAGTAAAATTCATTATTCTTTCTAAAGAAGCATATAAACTGCCCATTAATTTAACCTTATACAAACATGCATGATGATATTCATCAAATATCTACCTGACATGCCCTGCATATATATGCCTAAAAACAATCAAAAGTATCTGATACAATCAAATTCAGAAACAGCAACAACGACAATCAAAATAGCTGGCAACTAATATTTGCCTAATAGTCTCTCTAGATGATGCATCTGCTGAGAGAAGAATTGAACAGAGTAACATGAATCAACATCCTATTGTTTTAGATTTCAAAGTACTTTTACTCGCTTAATTACAAATATAAATTGAAATACAATATTTGCAGTCTATTTATATCCCTGTGTACCCAAACATATAAATATTCGAAGATGAATAATTCTAACAATATTTATATTGATCTTACTTGGTGACGTCTTAGTGAATACAGCTTCCATCAAAGAACAACTTAAAAAATAAGTTATCCCAAAAAAGTCCCAGCTCTGTCTCCTACAGTACAAAGGAAGGAGTGCATAAATGACCTTTTCGCAGTGCCTCATCTCTACAACAGCTATCTAGGAAGCACTTGGCCATTCCATTTTGAAGATCTCTAGAGCATTTGTCTTAGTCTTCTATTCTGTAATAACACTCACCAGTAGCATGGATTGTATTACCAACACCCCCTACCTCTATAGCTAGACCTAAGAACACGATGGACACAATGGAATCTTTGTGAATATAACATTCATTAATAAATAAACTTAACAAATAAGGTATCCCAAAAATGTCTTAGACCCAAATATTACAATGGATTTCATGTTTCATGGTAAACAAGCTAGACTAGTAGAAACAGAATGCAACCATGTTATTAAAAAACGAAGAAAGAATATATCTTCAGGCCCAAAATACAAAATTAAAAAAAAAAAGCTATTTATCTTGGAAACAAATAGGAAATATTTGAAACAGGCAAAACAAAAAACATGAGAGAGCTCTTATTGTTAAAAGTGCACATACCATGGCTACATTGAATACAAGCACCATGCTCCTCCTTGCATAGAGAACATAGTAACTTCCATCGTTCACCCATTATGCCCTCCACATTTTTTATCGGTTCCATTGTCTCTGCATTTTCTATATGTGTTTCTGGGACCCACTGACAGCAAAATAAATGTGCAAACTGTAAGTTTCCATTGCTATCTGTGTCTGAAGATGGCCCTGCCACAGGCTTCAGTGCCCCACCACTTCTTGTGCACAGTATGCAAGGGCGTGTATCATTATCTAAACCACCATTGCTCTGCTTAGGGCTGACTAAGTTATTCCCAGGTCTGGCAGAGTTTTCGTGCATTGATTGAACTTGAGACTGATATTTACACCAGGAACACAGCCATTGGCCATTTGGAATCATTTGCACTCCATAGCACTCTTGGTGAACGGAAGCGTCGCAAATAGCACAGGACAGGATTTGATTGCATTCATAGCTATCACCACTACAGCACACATCACAAATTTCTTCATCACCATTTTCTGGGGGTGATACAACTATAGTCATCATCTCAGCAGAAGACTCTGAAATCTTTCTCTTCTTACTACAGAAAGTCGCAGCAAGGAGCTTCCTTTTAGCATAAGCTCTCTGTTCCTTCTTGGGAGACATCACTGCAAGCTTTGCTTCAGAACGGGATTCTGGCTGAGGACAAGACAATGCTGTTGCAAGTTTTGCACCATGACCTGGCTCGTGTTCAGGAGTAGAAACGTTTGCACTAGAACATAACTCTCGCCTGATATCTTTTGCCACTTCAGATTCTGCGGGAGTATACAATTTATGCACAGGAGCTGATGTTATATCAAAAGCTCTTGCACTAGAGTTCATTTCCAGACTAGAATTTGTTTTTTCTGCATGATTTGATTGGCATACATTCATGGGAGATGACACAGCAACTGCGTGACTGGTGGTTGAGGCTGAGTCTTGCCTAGCAGGCATTATGTCTGTTAGCTTAGCACTAGTGCTCAGTTCCTGTGTAATTAAAACTGATTCTAAACCATGTTCTAAAGGTTCTACATCCATTCTCAATTCATTAGGCATCTGTTGATTATTAGAGGCTAACTCGAGTCTAGCCTGGGCTAATGGAAAAAAATTTATGTCTTGTATAGGGTCTGACTCGCCTTTTCCAAGAGTAGCATAATTCAAGTTTTGCGGAGCATTGGTTTCATCTTTCAGGGACCCCCTGATGCGAGGAAGCAGAAGGCAAGGATCACAAACATTCGTCCAGTTAGAGAAATCAATCTTTGTCTGGGGAATTAAGGCCTCTATATCCTCCGAGGTGACTTCCCGAAAGTACTCCTCCGTTTCAAGCCAAATTTTAGAGTTCTTGCCATCCCTGCTCTTTTTGGAACCACCAAATGTAGCAGCAGAGTAGGGCTCGTGGCCTCGGCCCTGCACCTTTCTGTGCTTGCGCCTTCCGTCTCCCCCTGCCCCTGCCCCTACTCCTGCCCCTGCCCCTCCGCTCGCAAACTGCGAACCGCCACCACCATCAGACGCCATTGCACAGCCATCGTCTACATCAAATGGCGGCTTCAGGGCCAATGCCTTCAAAGCCTGGGCAACTATATCAATTCCCATTCTATCTCCAATAGAATTCGATGTACAAGCTCCTTCCTGGCACGTTATTTTCTCACAGTTTTCAGTCTGGTGGATCGGGCACGAGTTTACGTTACCAACACGACCTCCGTCGGCTCCACGACCCATCATCTTCCGTCAAATGACAGAATGAGAAGAAGACTATCAAGATCAAAATCCCATTCACAAGGCGAACAAAAAAAGCGCCTCATACGCACTACCCTCCGTAAAGAGGCATTATTTTCTGACGTGAGCACCACGTATTCCTCGCAGAAGTAAAAGTGCCCTTCTGAAGACTAACCCTAGAAACTATTCCCTTACAGAAAAATGTTCAAACAGAGCCAGAAAAATGATGTACCTCTACGGCCGTCCGTTTCACAACGGAATCGCAGCTACTTTCAGCGTCAGCAGCCTGTCAATCTTTCGGCCCTCCTGAAAACCCTAAGTTCCCCCAAAGACCCAAAAAAACAGTTCGTAAAGTCGGTATTTATGTAGGATGCAGCAACACAGTCACAGCCGTGGCCATTAACAACCAGAAAGCAAGCAAGGGTTACGTGTTTAGTCTAGGGTTGCGATCTTGAGGGTTACAGGAAATTTTTTTTATTTCTTTTTCCGTTTTAATCTGTAATTATTTTTAAGAATGTGAAAAGGGGGAAAAAATTAATTCGGTTTGGGAAGAAGTGAGAAGAGATGGTATGGCGGCAGCTTGGACCTAACCTCCTTATCATCGCTCTCATCCGCCACGTGGCATCTCCTCTATGGCAGGTACTTACGTTTGTTTTTGATGAGGTGGCGGCCGACGATTGGCTCGCACACTTCCATAATGGGGGATGTTTCTTAATCGAGCCCTCATTTCGAGCCATAACAATATGTGGGAGCCCTCCTACGCATGTGCCCTTCTTTCGCCTTTTTTACTCGCTGCCTTCGTTTTGGGAAACTCCATCGAAATGGGATTCAAATTCTCTTTTTTTCTTTTCTATTCTATATTTTTGTTTTTTGTTTTTTTGGGAAAAATTGTTCTTTATAATATTTTTTAATTGTACATTGTTTTTTATTTATTGTGTTATAATTACTTTTTTTTTTTTATACTTATTACATTTCATCTCATTTTTTATTGATTAATATAATTAATTTTTTCCTTTTTTCAATCAACATATGTATTCTCATGATGGATGTGAGAAACGTTGATGATATAAACTTTGACACAATCAAATCCAGAAATTGTTTGAATATTAGATGGATTGTGTTAATTAACATAATAATTAGTAAAGGATGTCTTAGTAAGGTTGGATAGGTCTAGTAGTCTTGTAGGTCTATGGTTTATGGTTTGTCGCCTTTTTGTTTCTTGTGACTGTTTTGGTATAGAATCTCTTGGTACTCTTGTTTTGTCTTGTTGAAGCAAGGGGGGAAATAGTTGTATATCAGGTAGATTCCATAAGAGTGTTCTCCCCCTTTGATGCCTCTTAGTAGCTATTTAACTTAAATAATAGTCATGGTGGAGCCATTTTACAATAGAGTTGGGACATGTCTCTCCTATCCTCGTTCCCAATATAAATGAAAGAGAGATTGTTGCATTTGGAAAATACATACAACATAGAGTGTTATGACATTTGCAGCTATCCTAAAAACTTAACAGGGTATCAGAGCCAGACTGAAAATGTAAGAGAGTAGTTTGTTGATGGTGAATGTGTGGTTGTCTCAAAAAATACAATCTCGATAAAAGGACCATATCTCACAAATGCACCGTTGGATTTTTCTAAATTTCGGATATGTTGGTGAAAACCTAATTTCAAAGAATCTCGCCAAAGCGATTAGAGAGAAAGTCTTGGATTCAAAAGTTATGACGGACTATGTATGGGCCTATGTGAAACTTTTGAAAATGACTTTCATTTAAGAGATATTCTAATTTGTTATGATCATGGTCAAGCAATAACAAAGAAGCATGCATTCAAGTAAGGGTGTCTATTTTTATAAAGAAAGCATCAATTATATAGTGTCACCTCTCTTGGATAAATTATGTCATTTCATAAGAAGACATGAGAATTGTTCAAAGATATAAGAGTGAGAATTGTACATTGTGGGGGGAGAATAATAACCAATGCTACATTTCCATGCTTAGTGTGGGGAGATAATTCAAATGGGAGATGTCTCTCAAATAATATTATAAGGTGTTTTATGATTTGATGTATATGGACCTTCATTGAAGCAACTTGTGTCAAGGATGTTGATGCGCAAATACATATTTATTATCTTTGAATATTATATTTATCTATACTCATTATAGTTTCTCTCTCATTTGTATTTCTATACGTACTATAAGAGCTATTTGTCTTGATCTTTTCTGGAGATGCTCTTGCAGGAAAAAGAAGACTAGATTCAGAGGGAGTCTGACTCTTCAGAGGTGACTTTGGACGAGGAGCTAAAAGATTGATATCAGACTTAGAGGGAGTCTGACAATTCATCTTAAGCAATATTGGATGATCAACAAATTGATATTGGCTCATTGAGTTCTTCTCTATGAGAGAAGTTCGAGGTGAAATACCTTGTTACCCTCTGTGATGAGGCATGATGGATGTCATGTGTGTGACTCCATATTTTTTAATGGGCCTGCCCCCTATGTAAATCATGAGGAAGTGACAACTTCCAAATGATTATCACTTGTATTTGTTAAAGTTATTAAAAGGTGACGATCTTACAATAACTTGATCTTCTATCATGATAGACATCTTATGATGGCTGAAACAGATCATGATAGATGATATTAATATTCCTATGGTAAGTGCACATTACATGTGGACATCTTTTGAGTACTTGGTGGACATCATGTGACTTGATGTTGGTAGGCCATTACTCTGAGTACTTGGTGGACATCATGTTGACTTGATGTTGGTAGGCCATTATTTTGAGCACTTGGTGAATATCATGCGACTTGATATTCTACTGGCCAATGCTCTCGATATAATGATATGATATGTTTGTAAACTTTTGAGTACTTGGTGGACATCGTGTTGACTTGATGTTGGTAGGCCATTACTCTGAGCACTTGGTGAATATCATGCGACTTGATATTCTGCAGGCCAAAGCTCCCGATATCATGATATGATATCTTTGTAAACTTTTGAGTACTTGGTGGACATCATGTGACTTGATGTTGGTAGGCCATTACTCAGAGTATTTGGAGAATACCATGCGACTTGATATTCAGTGACAAATACTCCCAATATCATGAGATGATATTTAAGCCGATAGGATTCCCCTGTAGGGAAGCCCGTGTACGGCATGACCGGAATTTTCTCACGCTCCAGATTTGTCTCACGGCTGAAAATGGTTTTCTGCTCATGGTTTTCCGATTACAGTGTGTGGTTAGTTTGAGGTGACCTGTATCGTCAAAGGAATTTAATGTCCCATACTCTCCTATATTCATCTCACCTGCCCGCATTTAGTCTTCACCTGCATTTGCTAAGATAATAACAAAGAATGATTGTAAAAATTGACGAACATGAGCTATAACAAGTTGTTTTCGGCACAAGACTATACTCTTCACCCTCTCCCTTCACCCTCCCCTAGCCTACTTCCAGCAGTTAGAACTCACTTGACACGGCACAAAATCTTTGTAGCATATTGATTTTAACACCTTGTTCAAATAGTTTGTTTTCCTTTTTTTTTATGAACGGGAAAATGACAAACCAAAGCCCTACTAAATACTAAAGTCATGCTCATTTAGCTAAGGATAAATTTATTGTTTTTGGTACAACGAAAACAGAAAGATATTGAATTTAATGTATTTCCTTCTAGTCGATGGATCTATGAAATTCTGAACCACTACAGATTCCATGATGGTTCAACTCATGTGGGTATCTCCAAATATTTGTAGATATGTTTCCGCTTTAATTTGATTGCTAGAAACTAAATTCGGAATAGCAATTGTTTTTGTTTTTGAAATTAGTATTTTTTGTATTTTATCTGCCTTATCAGATTAGATGCTCAAAATTTTTGGTGGATTTTATTTTGAAAAATGAGCGGTTAAATTCTTGGTCATTTGTTCTTTTTTAGGTTTTTAGACAGATCTTTCCTATCATCTGTAGGGTCACTGTATGGTTTTATTATATTCTTTCTTTTCCTTCACTGATTGTGTGATCAGGTTTTTTTTTGGTTCGTTTTAGATCATTCCCTTGATTGAATAATGCAATATCACTTTTGCTTTTCTCAGGTTTATCTTTCAGTTGCAACACCACTTTTATTCTCAGTTTGGACACCTAGTTGTTTTGCTGCTATTTAATTTTCAGTTTGGACACCCAGTTGTTTTGTTGTTGTTTCTTTTAGTACAAGTATCTAAGTTTTTAGGCAACAATTTCTTTTACCATGAAGACTCTTTTTAAAGCTACCATTTCTCGTAGTTTGAATAACAATTTTTTCCTGTGATTTATCTTAATTTGGACACCTAATGTTGTTCTCTGCCAGTTCTCTTGGTTTGAAGACGCAAGTTTGTTATGCTGTTATTTCTTGCAGTATGGACACCCAATTATATTTTCCTCCAGTCTCTTAGTTTGAGTATCCATTTCTTTTGTTTTCCTGATTTTTCTCTCTGTTTGAAGACCCTCTATTTCCTGCTATTTCTCAGCCTGGACATGTAGGCCACATCTGTGTTACCATTATTTCTCATCTCAATAACACAAATTTGTTTCGTTTAATTTCACTTAGTTTGGGTATCCGAATTTATTTTTTTGTTGTTTTATTTGGTCTGATATCCTTCAGTTTGCTACTATTGGTCGTAGTCTGGTCTCGGAATGCTCATTTCTATTTTATTGTTATTTCTAATTTAATTTAAATAATCCCAGTAAACTTAATTTTTAGAAAAAGGGAGGCTCCCTTCCAATAGAACTAAGAAACCATCAATGTTGATGCTTTTCTCTTTGTTTATATCCAAATTTGTTTTATAAGCAATTTTTAGTTTGACTATCCAATTTAGTATTTTGCTTTGCAGTTAATTCTCTCTGTGAGATTACCCGTTTCTGTTTTATGGCTCTCTCTTTTGTTAATTTAAATTGGTAAATTTTCCTATTTAAGCATTGCAGGGGCTTGCTTTCAGCTTATGTGCCATGCATAAGGGATGCTTTTCTTTCAAAATCACCCATTACTTGCACCTACCCTTGTTTGTCAAGTTACATGACACACAAAACTGGATGAAGTATATTATGCAACATTATGCTTTGACATCTTTTGGGGGTTTGTATCTTTGGCTTTGCTAAGAAAGCTCCACTGATTTACTAATCGAGCTCATTCAATTCATGAGCTGGTGCCAGTTCTTTTATTTTGGAATTTTGAATACACAATTTTCTATTGCTTGTAGCTTATCCATATTGATTTTGGAATTTTGAATACACAATTTGCTATTGCTTGTAGCTTATCTAGATTGATTTTGCTGCTATTTCTATTAGTTTGGATACTCTTTTGCTTTGGACCTTGGTATAATTGTTATTTTGCCTGAATACCCTGTTGGCACTTGTATTTGTACCTCATTCCCCATGCAAGATAATCCTCGGTTTGGTAGTGAAAGTTGATTTTTAGGTCTGGAGGTGTCAGGCTGGCCTGAATCTACTAGCATTAATATCTTAAGAACTGGAGCTCGTTTGTTAAATCTTTTTGGTAGAAAGTTTTGATAATTCAAAATGAGCGTGCAAATTTGTTTATTGGATGAGTTTTGGGTCCAATTCTAATATTTCTAATATTTGGGTGGGGTTATAAAGCATCATCAAAATGAGAAAAATTTCTCATTTTTGACAATGGTATGGGTGTTCATACATCATCAGGAAGAGTTGCAGGGTCACAACGAATTTTTTTAAACAGCACACGGACTATTCCCTATGTGAGGTGGTGGAATGGAATCCACTAGTTTAGATTAGGAATCAAGCTCATGCACATAAACCCACATTGAAAAATAGTTCAAGAGCCCAACTATGGATCTATTTGTTAGAGTTGGGTGAATGGTTGGAATTATTCTTTTGTGCGTGATGTGATTAATTGATTATTAGTTGTGAGAACTAGGTTAAATGGTGTAAATTTGACAATAATCAACATAAACAATGAGCCACAGAACATATATGCCAACTCTGAGTACAGATCTAGAAAAGGGAATAAAAAAGGAACTTGTCACTAAAATTCAGGCCTGAAAATGTGGGACAATGTGGCTAAGTGACCTAGTCCCAGAGTTGTTGATGCAGATATTGAAAATAGATTATGGCTCAGGATGTCGCTCTGTCCATCTCCCTGAAATTTTACGGAAGAAGTGTCGGACTGTGTGGCTAAGCCATAGTGTCTAGGGGTTTCTACTCCTGCACACAAGAAGAGGAAAAATGGTGTTTGGTTGTATAGGGGCTTGCCTCAGTCAAGTCCTGGGTAGGAATTGACCTCTCCTACAACAATAATGATTGGATTGAAAGCTAAATCTAAAGTACAATGCTGAATATGACAAGATTATACCTCAAGCTTTATAATGTTGATGAATGCAATGCTTTTGGATATGATCCTCAAGTGTTGATGCAAAAACTTCACACCACAAAACAAGATTATCATGAAAGCTCCCTTGCGTGAAGATTGTTGTAATTTGATGTTCCTTAATTCTCAAATCTGAAGAATTTTTCTTATAACTTTCTTTAGGAAATGATTAGGAATGAATGGGATGTTTGAATCATGAAAATGAATTAGGAAAGATGCTCTTATATAGGGTTCTCAAGGTATTTCATAAATTAGGCCGACCTCCAACAATCATATGCAAATATCAAGATTGAATAGCAATTGGCGAGAATCCACATGCTAACATATTCAAATTTGGGCCCAATTTTGGGGGATTATGGCACCTAGTGCCATAGTGGTGCACCCAAGATGGCCTGGGGCAAAGGCAAATGTGGTATACACAACTTAGAGCACAGTATTTGATCATCTCATGAACATATGACTATAATTTGACAGTGAAGGGGCTAGAAATAGGCTTGGAAAGAACTATGAGGGGACACACTAAGGCAAGGGCCCAGAAAAGAAGAGTTTGGACCAATTATTATTAACAATGCACAGGTTGCTGATTTATAAAATATGAAAAGGAATTTTATAGATTTTATTAGGTACTATTTTTGGTTGAAGACAGAAGGTAATCCTTGTAAGGAAACCTCAGGGGATTTAAAAGAACATTTTTAAGGTGTTTCAAAATGATAAATCCCCTGGTATTGATGGTTTATTTGTAGAATTCTATAAGAAAAAATGTTAGTTGGAACATCTAAGATTTGTTTGTTGTTTACAAGGAGGCTATTGAAAAATGAAACCTAGGCAGTGAGTTCAATAGAGGAGCTATCAAAATTTTGCCTAAAGAAGGGGGACAGATCCCTAATAAAAAATTGGCGCCCTATAACCCTCCTAAATGTCTCCTACAAGATTTTGGGAAATTTGCTAGCATTGAGATTAAAAGGGATCTTGCTATCAACCACACCCAAATTGGTTTTATATAAAAAGATTAGAGAAAATATATTCAGGAGTGATTTATGATGCTTGATGCTATATTTTTTTCTTAAAAAGTTTGATGATATGGTTAACACCTTGTTCAAATATGCTAATACATAGATTGATTTTAATGCCAGATTGATTTGTAGATTTACTCTTGAAGAAGCCCCATTTAGACTTTTACTATATGGTGGCCCTGTAAACATTTTCCTCGAGAAACATAATTTCATTTTTAACTGAGTCCTTCGAATGGTGCTTCTCAATAGCTATAGCTTTTCCAGACATTATTGTCAGTTTGCAAATTCTATACATGTTTATACGCTCTACTCTCCAATTCGTTAAATTGTATACATACCTTTTCAGTTGATGTGATGTTTCCTACTCATTTATACTTTTAAACAATTACTTTTATTATGCAGCACTTCAATTATGCTTTCAAATTAAATGCCTATCGGCGCAACCCTTGCACCTCCTTTCGGTGCAAGTGCTAGTTATAAATCTATGAGTTATGGTGAATATCATGAGACTTGTTATTCTTGGTCAAACCATATCTCTGATATCATATTGAGGTGATATCTAAAAAAAAAATTGAGTTATGGTGAATATCATTCAAGACTTGATATTCTTGGTCAGCCCGTATCTCTTGATATCACGATGAGGTGATATCTTCTCTCTTAAGAGTAATGGATCTTTTGTTAATAATATTTTGATGAATTTTATCTTCCCTAACTAAGAGGGAGTGTTGATGTCTTGTGTAGATATGGTAAGGGTCATAAGTGTTGACACAAGAGACCACTACACATTTTGTTTGATCATCCTCCTTAGCTAAGAGGGACTGTTAATGTTTGTATCTTCAGTCATATGATCATTAGAATATATATAATATATGTTGATTAATAATAATATAATATATATGTTATATTATTATTATTAATCATATAAAATGTAATATTTAATATTATATTATTATATTGCTATTCTTAATTAATAATTGATTGATGAAACATTATAAGATCGATTAAATTATAATTATTTTAATAATAATAAAGTTTTGAAACTATAAAATAATTTTAGTAAATTTATGGATAAGTATTTAATATAAATTTTTTATAATAGATAATAATATATTTTGATATATTGAATGAGGTGATAATAATTTAATTTGATTATTTTATATAATTAAAACATATTTGATTTAAAATAAAATATTTGATATATATTATTAGTATTTACAATATAAACAAACATATATTTATTAAATTAAGAAGGGAAAAATTATTGTCAAGTTTGAAAGTAATTTTTTTAATTAAAAACATAAACTAAAAAATATTATCTTAGAATTGATATTTTGCATCCTATAAACCTGCCTTGAAAATTAAAAATCAACTTCAAGAAAAGTAGTTTTTATGATTTTTTAACTTAAAAAATTATCACGTATACCTTGGAAAAATCTAAAAAGAAATTGAAAATAAATAAATAATTAATTGTTATTGGTTGAAAGAAGATTTTTTAATCACTCGTTAAGAAAAAATCATTGCAATAGTATACAGCCTAACGACAAATACTAATAACTTCTTTAAGTTAATAGAATTGCTCCAAATGGACGTTCTTAGATAAATGTATTGTGATAATAAATAATTGTGTACTTTAATAATAAATATTTTTAAAAATTATAAAAGATAAATAATTAGAAACTATCATAGATATTTTAAAATTTATTTTTAAAAAATATATAAGTTAAATAATTAAAAAGTAGTATAGATATTTTAAATACATCTATCTAAAAGACTCGAGATATCGATCAAAGATATTTAGACTAGTAGGATCTGTCGACCGCATGTAAAGTATTAATTTATCATTTTTTAAATTTGATTAAAGTATTATTGTGCTTTATAAAGCATGATGTTTGTCACATTCATTCAAATGCACAACAGGAATTCATAATGAATGAGACATTTAATCTTCTAGACCCAAAATTTTAATAGAAAAGTTATCTTCAATATTTTATACATTACATACAATTATTATGTTTTCAAATAATTGAGTCTTTCTTCCTCTGCTTTCCTTTTCATGAGTTATTTTTTCTCTTCATTTTTTTATAATGATCATATGAAAATAATGGTGAAATTCTAAATACATCCAAGGACTTAACACCTGATATAGCAACAAATGTTAATCATGTCCAATATCAATTATTGCCTTGGAAAGAGTTAATCCTTGTTATTGTTAGTTCCTAAGCCAAATATAACGGCAATTAGTGTGTGTGCTCCCTTAGTGTCAGAGAAATTAAAAATAAATTCAATCCTAATATATGTTGGTGGATCTGGTAGGATACTATAATATTTTGAATTTATCATAAAGCTACATTCACAATACCCGCTCATATTCACAAATTTGATGTTAACATGACCCTTACATTCATAGCAATTAATAATTCAACTTCTAATTCATCATTATGATCTCCTCCTAGATTTTTAAATGTGCAAGACAATCAATTGCCAACAAAATATTTAAAACCTTTTGTTGAATCAGATCCACAAAAACTCATCCTTAACTCATTAATCATTGAAAGATATAAACATGAAAGAACATACAAAAATAAAAACCACCATACATAATAAAATATTAGATTTACGTGGAAAAACTTGTTAAGGGAGAAACCACAAAGAAGATTTATTCTCACATATATAAGAACAATTGTTAGGGTGTGTAAAGACCGATTTTTCCAATAAAAGCCACATAAGCTAAACATGCTAAAATTTCTCCTATGTGGATTCCATAGTCATAGTCGGTCAGTCACTAATGACTCATCGACTAAAAAGTTCAAGTAAATCAAGTAATCATGAACACATAATCCTATTTCCATTTATTCATTTCGACGTTACATAAAGATAATACAACCAAGAGAAATCGACCATACTGTCGAATCACAATAATCCATAAACTATAGAATTACAATGTTCAAGATATCTGAATGCCGACAATCCATGTCGAGCACCTTACATCATAATGGGTATATAATACAAATACATCATGTACAATACCATAAAGCCATAAAATCAACATCAAAATGTCATCGGACATGTCCATCTGCATGCTCTGGTCTCCTAAGCCATCGACCTCCTGTTCAAATGCAAATCTTGAGATGAGAGTGTGGTTCAGGGGCTTAATCCACCCAACCACAAAGTGGTTGGCTCTCCCGGGGCTCATCCTAAAATGAAGAGCGCACCGACTTTGCCCAAGAAGTCTATCTGTCGGCACTGATGGATCGAAAGGAATCTGATGTGTCCGTGATTTCTAACTACTTTCCAAAAGTTTCTAAATAGATTATATTCACAGATTCAGGAAGATGAAATATAGCCATACACATTTAAGCAACACATGTGTTACCAAGCTTTGGCCAAAGCACTTTTAAGACCAGACTTCTACTGGCAGGTAATGCAAAATAAAATTACCCTTTCCTGGGATTCCACATCCTACACCTTCCTTTACTTTTCCAATTTTCAATAAAACATAAACACAACACCACAATAAAAATACTGCATAAAGAAAATCAGTTTTCCTTATTTGAATTCTATTTCCAACTTTGATTTGTAAATTCGTCTATCTGTTTAAACTATGTAAGTCTAAGTTTTTGAGTGAATGGAAAGATCATATGCTGAACAAAAATAAACTAAACTCTTTTACGTTTCCTGAGTGATCCTTTTTGATAAAATTTCCCAAACAAGTTTTCCATGTCTCCTTTCTAAATCTCAAGTAAAGTTTAATTATTTTCAACAAAAAGTGAACTAACATGATGCTGGAAATCTTCCACAGAATGAATTATATACACCAATAGAATAAAATGATTAAGTTTTAGGTAGCAAGACAAAATTTTGGGCCATGTCGAGCTAGAAGGTAGTTGCCCAGGGATTCAATTCATTAGTGACTGACTATGATTTTTATACATATACGGTTTCCCACTATTCTAAATTGGTTAACGTCGCAACATAAAATAAAAATCAAAGGTAATGTAATGTGATTGACTCTCAAAGGAGTTGTGCAAGTGTAAAAAAATGGAGAGCTTTCTAATCAATTTAAACAATAATCTTGTCATTTGATTCCATCCTAATCCAACGCCACTCTACCCTTTAAAATAGAAATACTCGGTAACAAAAATAATAAAGTCTGAAACTATGGAAAAAGATTAACGGTATGTCTGAATTAATGGGGAAAGAAAACACTAAAAAAAACTCCAGATTCGTAGATGAGTCGCTATAAGGGTAAAGTAACAAGTAAAAACATTCCCATCTTATCATTCGAGTCATGATTCTAAAGTCAACGAGCAGGGTTCGATCATTTCCATTACAGAAAAATAGTTATAGATGAAATTAACCCATAAGCTAAGAATCTGACTTACAGTCACAAGAGTGGTCTTGCGTGACTTACTCAAATGTTTAAGCATATAAGAAAGTGAAGAAAATCAAACATCGACAGGAACAAAGCTCAAGCAAAGGGAGTCTAGGTATATCGCGCAGGAGGAAGAATACTTCTTGGTTTCTAGAAACAAAAGAATGCATACAGAGAGGAAAAAAACAACTTTGCTATAGCAAGTCAATATTCCATATATTACGCCAGTAAAATGTATTTAAAAGACAAATCAAACATTCAGAATTCCTATAAGCATTCTAATTTCAAACAAGGCTAATTACGCATCTATAACTCAGAAAATATGCGCTCCGTAAAAGGTAGATGAATCAAGTATATCAAATATAGATCAAAATAAATTTTGGTATCCTTCTCAGCCTTCGTTTTCCCTTTTGAGTTTCACCTCCAGATTTTTCCTCTTTCCCCCATTTTACCTCTGGATTTACCTCCTTTATTCTTTTCTTTTCCTTCTATCTTTTTTTTTCTCCTCCACTACCAGTCCTTCATGCCATGCAAATAGCGAAACCCGTGAACTTTTCCAAGTTTTCCTTTCTTGAATTTTAATTTCTCACTCTTAGTCTAACCGTAAAATAGATCTCTTGACGCCAGATCTCCAGTTTACCCCCGCCAATAACTCTAGTTAGTTTTAAGGAATTAACTCCCAACATGCAAGATAAGCGCGGATATTAATTCAATAACAACTGCAACTTAAAGAAAAATAATAATTTATTTTTTAATTAATTTTGTTTCACGATTTTTTATTTTATTTTTAAAAGTAAATGAAATCATTAGCTTTTATTTAATATTGAAGGGTTATGACATCCTTCCCCCTTAAGATGTTCATCGTCCACGATGAATCGATCAAAATTTGCAATTATATCCAAGAAAATCAAGAAATTTACATTGACATGGTTAATAATTCTAGTCCCATTATTCAAGATAAAGCACGTACCAGCAATTAAATTATATCATAAATCAACAAGATTTATATTTTACTTCTAACATACTCTAATCAATTTAAATCTGTACACACACCATGCATTTCCATTTGAGATAGAGTTAGAAATAAAACTCATTAATCTATCGTAAGTACAAAAATCAAATACTAAGTGGTGTGTGAAAATCCAGATTTTTCTGATCAACCATTACTGGGAAGCTAAACTTCTCCACCAGAACCACACTCCCACCTTCAATCCTGTCAAATCCATCAAACCACTAGATTGATCATCAGTAGGTTAGTCCACAAATCCAAAATCATATTTAAATAACGTTGAATTTATCATCCATAAAACATCATATAATTCACATTAAGTCATAATATCATTTTGCGACATTATTTATTCCTGTCAACATCAAAGCATATAATCACATGAAACCATATTTACTTCCACAATATCCAATATAATGTCAAACATGTCTAACATAATCACAAAGCATAACGACTTTGGTTAAGAGTATCCGACCAAGTCAATAAAGTCCATAATGTGGCTAAGAGTCTCAAATAAAAACACATAATAGTATCAATGTCTAAGCATATAACATGAGTAACTGAAAATAAGAACATATATAAGTCTAATCAAATAACTGTGGAAAAGATATATGCATGTCATTCGCATCCTACCAAGTAGCACTGTCAACAAAGAATTGGTCACACTGCACCTTATACTGCAATACATATTTGTCACGCACCCTGATGGTATGCTGATCAACGAGGCGGGTAGGCTCCACTAGAACCACCCCTGGATCCTGAACCTGCAATGCAAGCCAATCTAATATATGAGATACATCTGGATGATAGGGTTTCAATAAAGAAATAAGAAACACATTATGGATTCCAGCTAGAGCGGGCGGTAGAGCAAGTATGTAAGCACCGAGGTTGATCACCTCCAAAACATCAAAAGGACCCACATATCTTGGTGCAAGCTTGGAAAACTTTCCAAAATAAATCAAGCTCTTATGTTGTCTCACATGCAAAAATACTTTGTCCCCTTCTTGGAACTGCCTGAAAGTGTGGTTCCTATCCGTATAACTCTTCTGACGATCTACTGCTTCTTTTAATCAAGCACGAATAATCTTTCTCAACAATTCAGGACCAATAATGATCTTGTCTTATACTCTATCCCAACTGAAAGGAGTGTGGCATTTTCTCCCATATAGTACCTCAAATGGTGTCATTCCCAATGAAGCATGGTAAGAGTTGTTGTAGGCGAACTCTACCAATGAAAGATACTATTCCCACTTGTATTGTTGATCCATGCAATACATCCGAAGTAAATCCTCTACAACCTGATTTTCTCTCTCAGTCTGCCCATCAGTCTGAGGATGATAAGTTGTACTAAAATTTAGTTGTGTACCCAAAGAAGCATTCAAGGTTGTCCAAAACCTTGATGTCATATGTGTATCTCTCTCAGATATAATGGTATCTGATACACCATGGAGTCTAAAAATCTCCTGAATAAACTTCTTGGCCAAAGCCAAGGATCCATCTCTCAAACTCCCTGAATGAAATGAGCTACCTTGGTTGGTTTGTCAACCACTACCAAGGTTACATCATGCCTGCGTCATGCCATGAGTAAACCTTGGATAAAATCCATATTGATGACTTTCCATTTGTATTTAGGTATATCATGAGGATATAAAAGTCCTTCTGGGTGAACATGCTCAGCCTTAACTTGCTGGCATTCTAAAACACTGGGCTACAAAAGCTATCACATCACGCTTAAGCCCTGGCCAAAAATACAATGGCCTCATATCGACAATCATCTTTTTTACCCCTGGATGTCCTTCAAATGGAGTAAAATGCATCTCCTCAAGTACTACCTTCCTCAACCCTGCTCGGTCGAGAATATACATCCTGTTTTGGTATCTCATAATACCATCATCCTTAAAAGAGTATCCATCAAAACGGTGATATGATGGATCAATGTGCAAGGCTGACTTGACCATCTCATAATGATCATCACCTAAAAGCTCCTACAACATGTGATACCTCAACATGTGATCCCTCAACCATGTCCTAGAAGTAGAGATAGTTGCAATGTGTCTTCTCCTACTAAGAGCATCTGCCACTCTATTCTCCTTGCCCTTAATGTACTCAATGTCAAAATCATACCCACTCAGAAACTCCAACCAACATCTTTGTCTCGCATTGAGATTAGGTTGTGTGAAGATATACCTAAGTCCCATGTGATCCATTTTCTACTCAAATGACTTACCCAAAAGGTAATGTCTCCACATCACTAAAGCATGCACAATTGGTGTGAATTCCAAGTCATGAGGTGAATAGTTAACCTCAAATTGTTTTAGATTCCATGACTCATAAGCCACTACCTTACCATCCTGCATAAGCACACCTCCAAGACCATCACCTGAAGCATCTGTAATCACTATGAAATTCCCATTCGGATCTAGTATAATCCAGATAGGAGCGGATGTGAGTTTATGTTTCAACAACTAGAAGGCTCGCTCACATACATCAATCCACTTGTATCTTTTCCCTTTCCTATAAAGGGATGTAATAGGTGCTGCAATCTTGGAGAATCTCTCCACTAATTGTTAGAATTCATAGATTTCAACAACCAAGATCCACTACATGCAAAAACCTGTCACAAAAGAGAAGCTTGGAGATAAAAATGTTCTAAAAGACAAAATGTTCATTCAAAGAGGGAATAATAAAATACAAAGAGATCAATCCTTATAAAGGAGATCGAACACCAAGAAGGTGGTGAAAGCTAAGTTGCATGAATAATTAATAAAGAATTAATTATTGCATGCCTAAAGTTTAGCTTAAGTGAGCAAGAGATATAAAGGTGACTTAAATAATTAAATCAATAATGATTTAATTAATAAGTGAACATAGAAATACCTTTTTACTCTAACACCCCCCTTAAGATAAACTTAGGGAGAAGTTAAAACCTAGAAGCAACTACTAAAAGCAGTAAATTTGGGTCTCGACAATAAGGCTTGATCAGGTACCCAATCACAACCAAATCTCTATAAAGTAGAGAAATAGAGAAAACCACATGGGAAAAAACTCTACTCCAAAAAGAGATGGAAAAAAGCATGCTAAAAAAAAGGCTGAAGAGACTCTCTCAAAACCATAAGTACAACCAACCCCCCCCATGAGAGAGGATCGAGGCTCCAAAGCCCCCCAGAATGATAGAACCCATGTGTCGATGATCAGACCATTGTGGCTCCACTGCGGAAGAAATAAAGGCGTTGGACGAAGAAGAGGAAACCCTTGAATGTGAGGAGAAACTGGAAGGCCTTGTTGTTGCTCAAAAGAGAACACATGATACTTCTATAATGGAATCTCCAATGAAGGTGGGCCAATAGATGTGTTGAATCTATCATCTGAGAGGAGATGAATATCCTTGAGTATGTCCTCAACAACTATAGTAGGTGGCTCGATGCACGGAGCGATAATGTCTGGAAAAGTTGAAGAGGAATCCTGATGAACAGATGTAAACTCAGCATGAGGTGGAGGTGTAGAAGTCAGAACACTGATCTCAGAAACTATACATAAGTTCAAGTGACCCAACTTCACCTTAATAGGCTCTCATGAAAAAGAAGAGTTATTCTCTGACAATGGAGATGGTGGACCAAAATGAGAGGAGTACAAGCATGATCAACTGTCCCTATAGCAATAATATTGCCTGTCTCATTGTCTCTAATGTTTACTAAATATGGAGTAAACTCAACTTTCCTCCCTGTCCCACTATGAGTTATTTGATAGATAGAGAGAAGGTTAGAGGACAAAGATGGAACACATAGTGTTAGAGTAGTCATAGTATAGCTAATAATTAAATCATTTAATTATTAGTTTATTTACTTTATGCTTAAGTTTCACTTAGGCAGCTTATAATTCTTTAGGGTTTTTCACCTTTAGGGTTTCGTGATTCCTTTTATAAGGATTCACTTCTTTGCATTTCATTACTGAGATTATATTGTATTTATTTATTGTTGATAATATATAAGCTTTTTTCTGTCAACATGAATATCTCATCTCTGGCTTTTTGGCCTCCATAGTTGTTTCTCTTCTTCTGTCTGTTTCTTGCTTCTTCTCGTGACAGTCTTGCATGCAGGTGATCTTGGGAGATTAGCTTTCAGCCTAATCTTAACATGGTATCAGAGCTCTTCTATTGTTCGTTGTTCTGGTTTTGTTGAAGCACAGAGGGTTTCAGAAGCTTTTTCAGTGTTTTCTATTGGATCTGGGGGGTCTTTGTTTTTTTAGGCACTTTGGACCAAAACCAACCTCACGGTTGCGTCCAGAAGGCCCAAAAACCCTAGAATCCATATAAGGCTCGTCCAATTTGGACACTGGAGCCTCTGGCAAAAATTTTTTGCCCTACTAGGGTCGTACGGGCATAGTTTTCGATACAAAAACCAGAAAATATTTTTAAAAAATTGGTTTTGGCGTTAAAAAATAATGCGCGCAGTGCTTTTTTATATCGCGCCAGCGGCGCGCCACCGCCATCGGCCAGCACCTGGCCGCCACCCTGCCGACTCCACCGAGCTCTGCGGCCCCCGCCACCCCCGCGGCCCCGCCGCCTGGACCGCGCCGCTCCACCCAGCGCCCTCAGCCTCTGCTCCGCCAGCTCGCGCAGCTCCGTGCCCGACTCTGCCACCCCCGCGCCGCTCCGCCGGCACCCACCGCCTTCGCTCCGCCCGGTCTGCAGTTAGCCCCCGCGGGCCTTCCCTTTAGGCGGCCGGTCTTATGAGGGACCAGGGGCTTCAACCCAGCCCCTGCGCGCGCCATGCGCCTAGGGGCCAATTTTTTTAGCCCCAAGGGCTTATTTCTAGTCTTTTGGGGCCTTTCTGACCCTCTTGGACTGTTTTTGCTCTATCTTGAGCATCCGGGGGTCTTTTTTCGACTTCCATATACTGTCGGAAAGCTCTTTCCGAGCACTTTCCGATAATGGAGGTTGGGTTTTTGGGTTCTGTTGTTTTGATAGCATTTTTTACTGTTGAAGTCCGATGTCTATTTTTGCCTTCCGGGGGTCATATCTGGCTCATCCGGACTCCATTTTTGGCAAACCAGATATCATCGGAAAGCTAGTTCAGTGAACTATTCAGTTGCAAGGGTCTTTTTTCCAGATTTTTCTCCAGGTTTTCTCTCCTCTGAGTTTGGCAGTTTATGCACTCTGGTGGATTGCTTGGGTTTACAGGTCCTGAGATCTCTTCTTCTGATTTTCTAGCTCACTCTTCTTTCTGACTTCTGAGCTTGTATGCTTCTTCTGATGCCTCTTTATTCTATAAAAGCACTGAGATAAAGTGCCTACTTCTGTATATCTGGGATCTTGTACACCTTGTGTGTTTTTGTACTCGCACTCAATTATTAAGTGCCATGGGGGGTTATGATGCTTATGCCATTTTAGGCGCATCCACCTTTGTCAAGTGAGCGTACCTTCCATGAAATTAGCCCATGCTGTGTGTCGGTGACACCGCCCTTTATCCTATGTTTGTGCTTCTGTTGCACTGTTGGTGTCCCTGGTCTTCTTTCTGCAGATGTTTCTGGCATTGCATTTCAGTGTTCCTGTCACCTCTCCCAGTTCAGCATTATGGGGGGGTTCACCTGTTGGTTCTATTGCTTCCTGGTTCGATTGATCAGCTCTTCAGAGTTTGTTTTGTCTACCTGGTCATGCACTTCAGTGGGGGTTCCAACAGTCTCTTCTGACAGATTTTTCACCTACATGCTTCGGAGATATTTCTTGCTCTTTCTTGTTCCTCTCTCTGGGACACCTTTCCCTAGATTGGAGGCTTAGTTTCCTTCATCTAGTTTCTTTCTTGTTTTGGGTAACTGATCAGGCCTTGTTGTCGGGACCCATCTTTCCTGCTTTCTGCAGTAGTTTTAGCAGTTTTGCTTCTCCCTAAGTTACACTTAAGGGGGGGTGTTAGAGTAGTCATAGTATAGCTAATAATTAAATCATTTAATTATTAGTCTATTTACTCTATGCTTAAGTTTCACTTAGGCAGCTTATAAT